>CAUYPK010086070.1:0-33962 GCA_963574355.1 Loris lydekkerianus | reverse complement strand
GAACATAGTCTCCTTAGCAAAGTATCCCAGGAATGGAAGAAAAAGTATCCAATGTACTCAGCCCTACTATGAAGTTAAACTATAGCTTTCACATGAAGGCTATAACCCAACTATACCACAAGACTATGGGGAAAGGACCAAGGAAGGGGAAGGGAGGAGGGAGGTTTGAGTAGAGGGAGGGTAATGGGTCAGGCCACATCTGTGGTACATATTTTTATCTATAATAATAAAAAATAAATATTAAATAATATTTTATATTAAATATATAAATATTAAATATAAAATTTTATTATTAAATAATAAAAAATAAATAAATAAATAATAAATAAAATAAAATATGCAAAAAAAATAGAAAATGGATATTCAGCTATAAAGTAGAATACTTCACAGCTGCCAAAACTAATGACATAGATCTGTAGAAATCTATGATATAGTGTTAAATAAAAAAGGGCCCCGCATGGTGGGTGGCTTATGCCTATAATCTCAGCGCTTTGTGAAGCCAAGGTGGGAGGCCCGGAGTTTCAGACTAGCCTGGGCAACACAGGGAAATCCTGTCTCTACAAAGGTAAAAAAAAGTTAGTCAGATGTGGTGGCGTATCCCAGTACTCTCAGCTACTCCGCCACTGAGGGAGAAGAAGCCCTTGAATCCAGGATTTCAAGTTTACAATAAGCTATGATCTTGCCACTACACTGCACTCCAGCCTGGACAACAAAGTGATCCCTTTTCTAAAAAGAGAAAGAGAGGCTTGGCACCTGTAGCACAGTGGTTACAACACCAGCACATACACCAAAGGTAGTGGGTTCAAACCTGGCCCGGGCCAGCTAACCACCAGTGACAACTACAACAAAAAATAACTAGGCGTTGTGGCAGGCGCCTGTAGTCCCAGCTACCTGGGAGGCTGAGGCAAGAGAATCGCCTAAGCCCCAAACCTGGAGGTTGCTGTGAGCTGTGATGCCACTGCACACCACCGAAGGCAACAAAGTGAGACTCTGTCTCAATGAAAAAACAAAACCTGAAACAAATATCTTTTTTACTTTTTAAGTTGCAGGTGATGGCTCTGTTTGAAGCTCCTTCTGTAGGATTCAATTGCTTCTCCATGGGGCTTTTCTGGTGAGGAACATCAGACATCTGGGATCTGGTGTGATTTGGGTAAGGTAAGGATAGTGATTTGGGCTATCTCCAATATTTCCTAAACCAACTGTAGAATTCTCAAGAATCTTCTGCAACAATGGTACTCAATCCTATCAGACCCAAAACTCTACCATCTTCAAACATAATTGTATAATAGACTATCCTAAATTAAAACTGCTAAATAACATATCCTTCCTTTTTTGTATTTTTTAATTTTTTTTTTTTTGCAGTTTTTGGCTGAGGCTGGGTTTGAACCTCTCACCTCTGGCATATGGGGCCAGTGCCCTACTCCTTTGAGCCATAGGCACTGCTCATCCTTCCTTTAAAAAAAAAAAACAAAAAAAAAAAAACATTTAATATTCTAACTGTAAGCTGAAGAAGCAAAAGTAGCTTAAAAAATATATGTATATTTAAATATGCAAATATTTGGTCATTTTTATAATTGAAGATGTGATAAAATTTCACTTGTTTAAATCAATGGAGTGACAGAACAGATAGGTACAAATGCAGATCAATACAACAGGTGTCTTGTATGAAACAGTCTAATACTCTGAGCAGTGTCATTTAGCCTCTCTTGGTGACAACCTCCACAGAGTATTGCACAATCTTCTCTTGACTTATACAGCATTAGCATTCTTTAGGAATTGGACACATATGATAAATTTTTATTTGTAAGCTTCTATGAATGGTTCTCAAATGTCAGGGGGCTGGATAAAACACAGATTTCTGGGTCTCACTTATAAGTTTTGATTCAGTAGGTATGGAGTGAAGCCCAAAAATCTGCATTTAAAACAACTATTCAGATAACACTGACGCTAGTGGACTGAAGGGCCACACTTAGGAATCAATACATGCAAAATTTTAAAGACGCTTTTCACATACACAAAGGCTTTATCAATCACTGGAAAGACATAGTAATCATCTTGGTTTTGCAGGACTGCTCCATTGTTGCAGGAGGTCTGGCACCTCTGGCTCTCACTTTCCAAATGCCAGAGTAGTTGGCTTTCTTACATGTTAGGTCAGTGTTCCAACAGGGGTATTCTAAGAGCGAGAACATGAAAGCTGTTAGTCTCTTAGGTCCTGAATGGGAAACTGGCACTCTTAGAGTCAAACGTGCTGGCTTCCAGCGGCCCTATGCTGATCACTTTGGAGGTGTGTCAGGGCTGAGTAAGGCCCAGTTCTGAGAATCAATGGCTTCCCCAATGAGTACTGGGGCTGGGACTATGAGGATGATGACCAAGGTGCTTTGGTGCGCCCCCTGCTGAAGAGCAGCCCTGGGAGGGGCCCAGAGGGGGTGCTGGGTCACTTGGGGTTGGCCTTTACATGGAGGACAACTGGGGCTTGACGCAGTCCTTCTGGTTCCTGCCTCCTGTCTCAAAAGAAAGGCAGTAGCCCCAGGGCTGCCTCTTGTGGTACATTGCACTGAAACTTGTGTGGGTGCTTTAGTAAAAAACATGAATGTAGCAAATAAATACATAAAGTCAAAGATGCTGGCAAAATTCAAAAGAAGTAGATCCCACCTCTTCAGAAAAAGCACAAAATAAATTGCGGCCATCTTTAATCTACCACAATCTACTCTCTCACCCTAAATTATTTGCATTTTACTCACAGACAACATTAATTATGTACCCCTCCTAAAATCTTACCCCTCATAGTCTAAAATCTTGTGACCTCTATCAAATCCAAGTGCAGATGAAGCTACTTAGATGCAGTTTCCCGTGCATAGTTCACAAATACCATTCTTCTACGTAAACAACTGCCCCCACATATGTTGTTTCTAGTGGGGCAGAGATAATTTTAAAGGATACTACCCTTCAAAAGGGAAGAATGGGAGGCACACAACAGTTTTCACTGATTCATTGCAATTCTGAAATCCATTGAATGTATATATTACCACTTTACTATAGACTGAATTATGTTCTCCCAAAATTCATTGGTTGAAGTCCCAACCCCCAAGTGATGGTTTTTAGAGATGATTAGGTCATGAGGGCAAACCCCTCATGATGAAATTGGTGCCCTTTTAAGAACAGAGATCTTCTACATTCTTTAGCATGTAAGGGCATAACAAGAAGAAAGCCACCTGCAAGCCTAGAAAAGTGCCCAGCTAAATTGGCCAGCACTTTGACCTTGAACTTCCTAAACTCAAGACTGTGAAAAATAAATGCATGTTGTTTAAGCTACCCAGACTATGGCATTTTCTTATAGCAATTTGAGCTGAGTAACCCAAATTCCTTGAATAGGTACCAGCCCTGCTTCCAGGTAAAGATTTTCTGGAGGTTTTGGCTTCACACTCTGGTCTCTGGGCTCCATGCTCTTAGTCATCCTCTCTTTTCCATTAAAAAAAAAAAAAGAAATCCATGTTCTCAGCTGAGGTTGAGCCGAAAGACTCCTTTCCATTTTGCATTATTCTGTTTCTTCAGTCCAAGCTGGTATAAGTTCTTTAATAATAAAAAAAAAGTGTAGGTTTCTTACATATCAATTTATAATCAAGTCCAATTAACAAAAGTCACACTTTCATTTCTTCTAAGTTCCTCTACACCTATGCCTAAGAAGTCACTGTGGTAGAATGTACTTACCACTCTTAAACACACTAAGTTGAGAGGGTCAAAGAAGCATGTCTGTATCTTTAATATGTCAAAGATACATGAGGTCCTGGCTTAAACCTTTCTGCGGCCTTAACAAAGGTTCTTGCAGCCACCTATGTCCTGTATTAGATCAGTGTCTTAAAGCAATTTTTTATTTTGATATTATTTTTCTGAGAGAGACTAAGATGAGAAACACCTTTTTGTTAAACTAGCAAATCCTAAGTCCTTTCTATTTTCTCCAAATTCTCCATAAAATTTTAACAGTTCTATTTAGCTCATATGTCTCTTTTTTTCCTATCTAATTATACGCAGCTAAAAGAAACAATAGGCTTTTCTGGGATCCTACTGAAATACTTTATGTGACCCACCAGTCTATTAGATACACTTTCTGTTTGGCACATGACTGTAGGCAACAACTTCCTGGCACTCCATAGTGACAGCTATTTTTCCCCAGCGTCCAATAACATTTTCTTCTTCGCTGTCCTCTAAGCCTTCATCAACAGTCTCCCAAAGTCCCTCCCATTTTAGCTAGTAAGCTCTGTGAGGCCATCCTAGCCTGCCTATGTCCTAACTCTAATGCTACAGATTTTAGGCTTTAATTGCAGTATCTCCAGGTTTCAAGTACCAAATTCTGGGTGAGTTAGTTTGCGCTGGGTGACAGACGACCCCCAGTGTTAGTCCAGCTTCAGTCGCACACCTAGAACCTTGGCAAGGACGTGAGAAAGCGAGCTCCTTTGAGCCACCCCTCTCCGTCCCTCCCAGGGTCGTCCCACACCTGCCTGCCCAATGACAGTCAGACTCCCCATATGATGAATCCGGTTCCCCAACTGAGCCCTCAGCTCTGAGACAGAGAAAGGAATGCGAGGGAGGGAGGCCTCCTGAGGCATGGCCCTACACTGACGCACATCTCTCCCATCAGCACATACAAGTCTCCCCAGATTCAAGGGCAGAGATAAGGAAAGAGCAGCCACGTGACACACCTCTGACCCCAGGACAAACAAAAATGCTTTGCCAATTTCTAAAAAATTAAAAAATAAAAAGCCTCCCAGGGCAAGGAACATACCCTGGGAAACTATTGTTTATAAAATTAAAAACAATTTTTTTGGCTGGGTGCCTGTAGTTCAGTGGTTAGGGCGCCAGCCACATACACCAAGGCTGGTGGGTTCAAACCCGGCCCAGGCCTGCTAAACAATGACAACTACAACAAAAAATAGCCCAGTATTGTGCCGGGTGCCTGTAGTCCCAGCTACTCTGGAGGCTGAGGCAAGAGAATTGCTTAAGCCCAAGAGCTTGAGGTTGCTGTGAGCTGTGACACCACAGCACTCTACCGAGGGCAACATAATAAGACTCTGTATCAAAGAAAAAAAAAAAAAGATTTAAAATTTTTTAGCTTGACTTTAAAAGAATTACCATTCCCTTTCACTGAGGGACCTAGCATCTCTAGGGAATTGCCACATTCACCAGCAGTCCCAGGTTCATGCTGAGGATACTTCTGTAGGCCTGGAAAGGACTTCACGAGACTAACAAGACTCTTCTCCTCAGGATTAACTTGTATTGCTCTTGAGGTGTTATAAGGCAATCAATAACGTGCTTCTACTTTGCCTAAAAAAATACATGCCTGGCTCCTCTCAAGGGAATTCCCAAAGTGAGTTTCCTATTTATAAGCTGAATGTCCAGGCCTATAAATCTTTTTAGATTTCTCCTGGAAGAAATAGGATTGGGCTGCTCTGGGCCCTGGGTGGCCTACTACAAACTTCCTCATAGAACCTTTGCTCTTCTGCTCATCGGGAGTCATCTGAGCAAAGTGAGGATTAGAGACAGTCATTGGTGTCCCTGGGATCAAACAGAAAGGCACTGAAGTCCTAAGCTATTGGGGAGCTGGATCTAAGGCCGTTGCCCAGGAGAGGGGATGAGAGGCCATCTGAGCATGTTGTTGCAAAATGAAAAGCAAACAAACAAAAATGCCAATGAAGTCCTTTTGGAATGTCTGCTTGCAAGCTTTCAAAACTTCTGCTTTAATACAGACCTTCTAAACAATATTTCAGTCATGTTAACTTTTTCTGGTATTAAATATGACCACAGGCATTCGTACAAAGCCAGAAAATGTATTGGTCTCCCCAGTGCGGTGCCCTTTACAAAATACCTGTGACTGAATCCCTACCTTCCCTTAGCTACAGGCTGGAAGAGTTTTCTAAGGCCCTTGCCTTCCTGAAGGTGCACACGCTCTTTCCATCTGGGGGTTGCCCCTTCCCCACTGCTCAGAATTTCTTTACTTTGTTATTTCCAGTGAGCCATGCTTAAGTATTGAGATCTGCTGCCCTTTGGGGACTGAAGTCACTAAATCCCCTTGCCTGGATTTTGCAAAGGTTGGATTGCCTGGATTTTTCCACTCCAGTTATATACGGATTATTTTTGTGAATGGTAAGTACTGAAGAAATATTTCAAAGTCACTTCCTGATCCAGGATTCTATGCTTTTTTTGTAGGTTTGTTTCTTCTTTTTTAAGACTTACTAATTCCATATTTGTGCCCCAATCAATGTGTTTCAAGCCATCTCAAACTTAGGAGGCCCCTGTGATCCTGATTCAAGGAACTGAGAAATACAGAAATAATCCAGAGTATTGATATTCTGTGCTCTTTTGCACTGGGGCTTCTTTTTAACACCCTGAAGAATTTAACATAATCATGTATGATCATGTGTGTGGTCTATGAAAAAAAGAGGAAAACAGGTAGTAATTTTAAAACAGAAGTGTAAAGAAGTTGCCCATTTGCTCTTCTAACAAAGAAAAGTCTTTGTTTTTCTTCCATAAACCCTTAATCGTTCTCTAAGCTCTCCCAAGCATGAGGTTATCATTCAGTAATACAAACTATGATAGCTAACATTCTCAAATTTGTTTGGCTCTTGTTAACTAGCCAGTAGACTAACTGCCTTAAATTATCTCTACATTTTTGGTAATAGAGCATAGTTTATTTTAAAGCCATGTCCAGATGAGGCATTTTCCAGAAAGTCAGGAACTTTAATTGTAATACAATGCATGGGAATTTTATCCATGCCAATTGGAGTTTGGAAGAAAACAGTATAGAGTTACTCGTCTCTTTGTGCGGGTCGTGTTACAGTGCTTCTCAGAGACTAATCCAATATTCAGTGTCTGTTGTACAGTAACATCTATAGTGAGAAAGGGGAAAGAAAAGCTGAGCTGTCAACTGCAATGTCCTCTTTCAAGAGGTCAGCCAATAGGAACTATAACAGCTAATGTCCTCGACAGTGGGAATGCAGTGAAGACTTTTTTCTCTTCTTTCCCAGGAGAAAAAAAAATAAATATAAAGGCAGTCGTTTTGAAATCCAGAAAAATCACAGCTGGAAACCCAAAATAAACCACCCTCAACCCCCTAGATTCTATCATTTGACGTATTATCTCCTTGAGAGTCTAACTAAAGTAGGACATGTACTTTGCATAGTTTCATTCTGATTTCTAACAGAGGACCCTGTTCAGAGGTAACCTACTATGTGGATTAAAATCATTTTCTGTAAAGTTTAATGTTACTTATAACCATTTAATACTATGAACAATTCCTATCCCATTATACTATCTTTCAGCACCCTGACTTTCATCATCCTCTTCACCCCGGCAAGAAACCCCTTGTAAAGTAGAACCTGGAAGCTTCCCTGAATCACAGACTTCACCTCCTTTAAAAGGTTCCACTACAGCGCTCACCCTCTTGCCTGATGAATTGGGAATGAAATGTAGGATTCCTCGAAACCGCTGCACAAGCCCCCGGCTTCCCTCCTCAAGCTGCATCTCCTGCCTTTGTCTCCTTGCTTCTGTTTGGAAACAAGCAGACAAATGACGGACACGTCTGGCCTTTTTATTACTATTGGCATCATAACAACTGACTGTGCGATGAATTCCCGTAGACCTAGGTCACACATCGAGTCACGTGGAGTTGATCTCATGGTACAACAAAGTAAAGAGCAAACTTGGGGCACCAAACCCATCTCTACTGTCCATCCCGCTCCTGTTCTGAGCAACACCTGAAAAAAAATCCTTTTTAACACATTCCTAGAAATCCTACCAATTAGATATTAACATATGTTTAAAAAAACCTTCCTTTTCTAAATTATTGACAGAAGCTGATAGACAATATTAGAAATCTATTTTAATGAAGCACTCTCCCTGCAATAGTGTTATGAAAGCATGTGGCCCTTCTCACGTACCAGGTACTGTTCTGAGTACTTCACACACGTAGACTCGTTTGAACTTCACCACATTGTCGTGAAGTTGGTGTGATTATGTGTTCGTATTATGCTATAGATGGGGGACTGAAGTACATAACGAGGGTAAGTAACTTGCCCAAGTTTACAAAGACAGTGAACAACACAGCTTGGTTTTGATTTCAAGAAGTCTATTTGCCATATCTTAACCCCTATCATGTGCTCCACATCCGGCCACCAGAGGTCAGCTTCCCTGAAGGAAACAAGATGTGGCCGAGGTGGGGTGTTTTCCCAAGGGAAGCAGAGGAGTCCTGGGGAATCCCATGGCATCAGGTTCTGCACATAAAGAGAACACCGGCAGCAAGTGAACCAACACAAACATCCCTTGATTCAGAAAATTCTTCAGGCTCTAGGGAGGCTTGTTTGCACTTGGGAAGATGCATAAAACATTCCTGGGTGTACTAAAGATCTAAAAACGTGAAGCAGTAACCATGTTGTAGAGAACCAGAGCTGTACGTATGTCATTATTCTGTTGTTCATCATGTTAATGCTCCAAACATGTATTAAACATCTATTATGCATAGTGTTATTAAGCATCTGTTACGCATAAGACACTAGACTAACGAATGGGGAATAAGAAGACAAATGTTTGTTTGGAGCTGGAATGAATAAGCCTTATTATTAGATTCAACTTGTAGAGCAGTGTTCCTTGAACTTTGCCACATATTATAAACACCTGGAAAATTCCAACGAAAAGTTCCAATGGAAAAAATTCCAATGACCCCAGTCTAGTAAACACAGCATCTCTGAGGTAGAACCTAGGCAGGAGGATTTTTTTTAAAGCTCCCCAGGGTTTCCAGTGTGAAGGAAAGGTTGGAAAGGCTGAGAACCACTGTTTGGCGTCCTCACAGTTTCATGGACACAGACCCTCAGGAGAAGAATCACTTTGATCTCTGCAGATTCTTTTCTTTTTCTTTCCTAAACAGATAGAAGACAGGCTGTAGTTTCCTTATTGTATTTCATTTAGACTGCTTTTTTTCTGGAGTTTTATGTAACTTTTAAAGTTGGAAATTTAATGTCACTTATAATAATTTAATATAAACAATTCCTATCCTATTATACTATCTTTCAGCAACCTGACTTTTATCGTCCTCTTCACCCTGGCAAGTAACCCTTTGTAAAGTCAAACCTGGATGCTTTCCTGAGTTACAGATTTCACTCTTGACACATATTACACAAAGGGGGCAGCTGAGATTCTTCCTCCTTTAATAGGACTCCAACTCTCATCCTCTCGCCTGATGTATTGGGAATGAAATGGAGGATTCTTCAAAACCGTTGCACAACCAACCGACTTCCCTCCACAAGCTGCACCTACTACCTTGGTTGTGTGTCTCTGGGGCATTTATTTGCTTCTAATTCAAAACTAGCAGCAGGTGAGTGGTTGGGAGTAGAGTGGTCACTGCTAATGGCTTAACATATTGAACTCTATAAAGGATGGGAAGCATGGTAGTGTAAAGGCCTGGGCTCTGCAGGGAAATACATCGCGGCTCCCGCAGTGTAAAGGCCTGGGCTCTGCAGGGAAATACATCCCGGCTCCCGCAGTGTAAAGGCCTGGGCTCTGCAGGGAAATACATCCCGGCTCCCGCAGTGTAAAGGCCTGGGCGCTGCAGGTAAATACATCACGGCTCCCTCAGTGTAAAGGCCTGGGCTCTGCAGGGAAATACATCACGGCTCCCGTTACTGCTCATTTGCTCCATCATCACCTTCGGGGGATCACTTCACTCTCGGTCTTGTTTTCCTGTTTGTAAATGGAGACAACCAGTCTTGCTCATGAGAACTAAACTAAGTGACCTATGTCAAGTTCTGGTCCAGAGTAGATGCTCCTTAATGGCACCTTCTGCTCTACTCCAATTATCTTGCTGATTATAATAAATGCTGACCTCTCCCGGGACCTTCTTTGCCAGATTCCTGTCCTGGGATGGAGCTGAGGAACTCTTCTCCCCTTCAGACAGAAGTCTTTGAAACCCTCCATTTCCTTTAGCAGCAGTTTCCCACACAGGCTGCTGAAGTCACATCTTGGCATCATCCTAACGGTTTTCAATTCTTCAGATTCTTTGGTCTTTCACTTTTTTTTCTCCCATATTCTCAGACTTCCTCTTTAAAAGTCGTCTTTGCTTTCAAGATCTTTCCATAGAGTTCCTTCCCGTTAGCCTGGCCACCCGGTGCCAAATTCCCTCCACCTTCTCCCCGTGCTCTCAAAAACATCAGTGGACACGCGGAAACTTTTTTTATTCCAGCTTTTTACTTCAGCTTTTAATTTTGAGATTAAGGCTGTAAACCCAAGGAATATTTCATGTGGCACACTTCTCAGCCCTCATTTGCTGAGGTAGATGGAATCACTAGCTGAAAAGCTATCATAAAATAAACTCAGTCAACGAGACGGAACGTATTACAAGACTCAAATTTATCACTGCATGATGAGGAACAATGTTCTCGGAGAGGATTTGCAGCTTCCTTTTTCTATTTTACCTTCCTGACCCTCCTTTCTCAGAGCTGTCTGGCCTCACGCTCCACACCTGACTTCCGTCGGCTCCCTCTGCAAGGTCTGGGAGAGCTTCCTACTCCCTGTTCTAATTCTGTGCTCTCACTTTTATCAATTGTAAAACAGAGTAAAAGCAACAATCCGCTGTGTCCTTCTCAGATGTCTGCAAATCCTACATCCCTGGCCCATTTCATGCACCAGATGTGCATCTTCTCCTTTCTCATTTTTTCCTCAATTCTAGCCTAATGATGGCTGGAAAATCCCCCTCCCATGGAGCCTCCTTTCAAATTAACTGTGGGAAGTTTGACGTAACCTGGTGCATTTCTCCTTTTCCCATCTACCCATTCACTAAAGAGACCTCAGGTGTAAATTTATGAGGTGCCAGAGTGACTGACATTTAGATGGCAATGAACTCATACTCCCTATTTTACAGCAAGTGACATCATCAGCCTGCCTAATGCTATTTGGTCCATCAATCTCGTTTCTAATTGAACCATCTTTTCCTGTTTTCTCAGAATTTTAATGTAGTTTTCAACCTCCCTCTGACCACTTGTATCCTTTCATCCACTGTCGTTTCTGTAAAACAAAGCTGCCATCATAGATTGTGAGGTAATATCTCCAATTCTCTGTGACATAAAGTCAATTTGAGTTTTACCTTGCAGGAAATTATTTTTAAAGAATATTTCTCTCTTAACAATATTATCCCTTCATAATTTGAAGGCCTTTTGAATTTTTCTCTGTTTTGTGGTCTTTTTCTCTTTCTTTGGAGGACTGGAGCGTGTAAGCTGTACACAGAGCAGAAAAGCAGAGGATTTCTAGGTTCCTTTTCTTCCTTCAAGGTAATGACCATGGCCCGTGAGTGGCTGGGAGTCTTTCTACTAGTGAGGAATTAGTTCTGCCAATATTGTTTAAACTTTTTATGATTATAAATATTTACTAGTGTGCAATTTAAGTTACTCTTGGAAAATTTTTGATAATAGTTAAGAAACATAAAATGCAGAGATTGATTAACCTACCCATAATAATAATAATTCTCCCCAGAAGTTTTATAAAATGCATTTCTCCTAAAACACATCTATTAACCTTTACATCCATGTAGCACAAAAATTGTGGGCAGCAAAGGGAGCAGTAACAGATCTCTGAACAGGAAATTCCAAGGTATCAAGGAAATGTTTCAGCTGGGAAGTCATAACACCAACATAGTTGAATACAGGGGAAATGACATATATTTTACTTTATTTTAATCCCCAATACTGTACATAGTATTATCAGGAACAGAGCTGGACACACAACGGAATCTCTAAAAAATATGTAGTACTGTGTTTAATTTGGGCAATGATATTTCAGCCTAAAAGGATATTTATGAGAAGGTCAGCCATCTGGTTAGTTAAATTGTGATCTTAATATAGAATCGTAGAATTGCTTACAAATAAAAAGACATTTGACCTCATCAAGTCCAGTCACTAAAAAATTTAAATAAAACAAGCAAGCCCTTTCTCCTTAAGAAATCATAGGAGACAAAAACAGAGTCTCCAGGGTTGAAGAATGGGTGGGAGACCACTGAGTCTCACATCTGAGCCCACCTCACCACTCCCCTCCCCCACCCCCCCAACCTCCACACCCCGCCCTAGAGATGTATTTGAAAATAAATGATCTAGTTCAATGTGTTTATTTATAAGTGAAGGCACTAAAACCAGAACAGGCTGCATACCTCACCCAAGGACACAGAATCTCATTAGTAGTACAATTGGTAAGTTTCCTTTTACACTCAATTCTGAATCAAGAGAATGTGGCTTATGTTCCTGAAGTTTCGGCTCTAGGAACAGAGTATGAGCTCTGTAACTTTAAAATCTGTTGCTACATTTACCTTAGTTATTTGTGATTTCTTAAAATGTATCCCCCGAATTAAAGTTACTAAAAGTTTAGTTATCTCTGGAGACTCATTTGATTTAAAAGTAATGAAACTGAATTTAATTTAAAATATTCTCAAATTCAATTTTATTTTTATGAAATACCATATTTATCAGTATCAGTCTGGATTAATTTAGCATTAAAGAAATGAATAGAAAACATCATGTTAACATTATTATTATTATTATTATTGAAATATAATCATGTAAATAATTCTCAGTTCCATTGGGAGTAGTCTAAGTAGGGTTTTTAATGCCTGTACTTCCTTTTCTCATAGGCTTTACATATTTAAATAATTTAAACTAAATAAAAACAAATGTTTTTGTATAAGCATAAGAATTTAACTCAGTGTTTTCATTCTAATAATGCCATTTTGTTTTTTCAATCTTTATTTCTACTGAAATGAATCATGATTTTATCAAAAAATTTTAAAATTACTTTAATATATTTTATTACTATTATCAAAACTAAGCCCTAAATTGTACTAATTGTACTTTGCATATATGATATTCATTACCTTAAATAATATTCAAGTACACATTAAACATATGGTACATTCATTCACATTTTAAAGTTTTAGAAGTTAGTTACTTTTCTCTTTCAAAATTCAACATGTACAATTCCAGGAGTATAAAAATAAAAACAAACACTACTGGTTATTCATATTTTAGAAGATAATTAATTTCAGATAAGCAACAATGTAGATTTGGCTTCTATTTATATTGAGATTTGATTAAAACTTACTATTTATTTTCTCCCAAGAAGTACACTAATGCTTTACTAAAATGTTATTCTTGTTGAGCAGAACTTGGCCTTAAGTTTTCACTCTACCCACCCCCCTTGATAAATTAAAGCTCTCATACTCCAGTAGTATCACAAAGTAAGTTGTCATATAAATTTTATGGGCAGCAATTTAATGATAAGATAGCTATGTTAAGATTCCTTTGTTGTCACAATCATTAGCAGAAGTAATAAAGAATAGAAGAAAAATTTAAACTGAGAGTCAGAGATTTTTTTCTCAAAGCAATTTGAAAATAAGTACCAAGAAATTTTGACTTTGCATGTACAAAAGCATGTTATGTAACCAACACACGCGTACCTCCATAATATTCTGAAATTTTACAAAAGTGTAAGAACAAAAACATTTTTAAAACTATTTTCTATGGTTCAATATGTCCCATGAAATTCACGTGTTGGAAACAGTTCCCAATGCAACAGTGCTGAGAGGTGGGGACCTATAAAACGTGATTAGTACGTTTATCCTGGGAGTGGGTGTGGGCTGGTTATCTCAAGAGTGGACTGTCAGTTCAGTCCCTCCTGCTCTCCTGCCTTCTACTTTCTGCTGTGAGAGGATGAAACAAGAAGGTCCTTGTCATATGCCGGCCCCTCAACCTTGGACTTCCCAGCCTCCAGAACTGTAAGAAATAATTTTGCTCTTTATGAAGTACTAAGCAAAAAAAAAAAAAAGAAGCAAGGCTATTCATTTCCTTTCACATAACATTTTTCTCTTGAGGTCCTACCTATTCTTAAATACAAAAATGCTAATTAAATTAAAACTATTGAAGTGTATTTACACAAAGATAAGCATTGGAGCATTATTTATGCTATCAATGCCTGCAAAACTTCAATTTATATTATAGAATATTATGTTACCTATTAATGTGGGGTAACACCTAGATTTAAGGCCTGATATTATGTACTCCCTTGACATCTGGTGAAATCAGGAAGGCCTTGAATGTGTTAACCGCAAGTTCCCTCCCTGCTCTATCCCCATGGATAAGGTCCCACAGAGAAATCATTGTGTTTATCAATAGGTCTAGGGACAGTTTTTGCTTAGCCCTGAGTAACAGTTTTCAGTGTTCCGCCAACCGCAGAATGATTGAAACCCACCAATCCATCCTCCTGCAGAAACCAGGGGCACCACACCCTCTTGATACTGTAAAACCCAACAGCCATAGCTACTGGATTTTCATTCTACTCTTGAGCACAACCTTCACGGGGCCCCGCATGACATCGTGTCTTCCTACATTGAGCTGCAGTGCGTGGGGCTACCGAGCTGCTGCCAATCTCATCTGTCCAGGGTGATTGTCA
Organism: Loris lydekkerianus; assembly: GCA_963574355.1. Lineage (NCBI taxonomy): Eukaryota > Metazoa > Chordata > Mammalia > Primates > Lorisidae > Loris > Loris lydekkerianus. Next base: position 19,490 of record CAUYPK010086070.1, on the reverse strand, counting down.
CATGTTCAAACCTACCCAGGAGGGAATTCTCCTAGGGTGAGAATCTCCTTCTCACCAATGGGGTGAGTAGGAGGAGATTTAAAACAAAACAAAACAAAAAGTAGACATACAAAAAATCTGTCGTTACCTAGAGAAAGACGTTATCATAGATGGAAATGCAAGACCACAACTGTATACAAAATACAACTTAAAAACTATTTTTAAAGAACTGGAAAGCAACAAGCAATGCATTAATAGTGATTTCCTCTCCACTATTCGATATCTCTTTCTACATTCTATCTTTTCCTTCTCTTCCACTCGTTTTATCGATTATCTAAAATTTAATATATAAGAACTTTTGAAACAAGATGTTCTTTTTCCCCACTATAAAATCTTAATCATTGGTTAAATTTGCTCTATTCTTCATCTTATACTATGATAAGGTGTATAACAGGATCTTTTAGAGTCCTGGTGGGGTTCACTTCAGAGTACTATGGGACTTGCTTACAAACTCTAACAGGCTAGATAATGAAGCCATTTTTATTGTTAATTTTTATAGTAGTAAACAGAATTTTCCATTAACACAATTAGAACTGGCTGGTGGCACAGAGACAGTTTCCTGTCCTGTGGGCCCTGCCAGGTCTACAACAATTTCCATAGTTAGATAAGCTGACGTCAGCATTTCACACCTTAGTGTCATCCTCCCACTGTCCAGGGCCAGACAAATCTATCTCAGACAAACTACAAAGAACCTCCCTCCCTGCTGCCGCCTTTTCATTCTTCCTACCTCTTCACTGCTTGACAAAATGTACTCAATTTTTTATTCAAGTCTCTCCAGTTCTTCTTTCCTGCTTTTCAAGCTAGCTATCAGAAAACGATCCAGGTTGGTTTCCAAATGGGTTAAAATGAGCCCAGGCTTATCCATACTGGGCAAGATATGTGTGTTTTAATAGTGCCTTTTATGACCTTGGCCCAGAGTAGTGATTCAAATGGAAGTAACTTATTTTATACTACAATGATCATTACATAGTGTTCCTTGATTATCTACAGACAGGGATTTATGGTGCCAAAGCTAATCAATGGGGCATACAATTAAAGGTAGGAAGTGCCCTTACATTGCCTCTGCCCAGTGTCTGACAAAGTTCTGGAAGAAGAAAGTCATGATGGAAGTGTAAAAGAAGGGGTTTCACAACCTGTCTGAAACAGACTGAGGTAAAGAAGGGGGTTCACAACCTGCGTGAAACAGACTGTGAGGTAAAGAAGGGGGTTCACAACCTGTCTGAAACCGACTGTGAGGTAAAGAAGGGGGTTCACAACCTGCGTGAAACAGACTGTGAGGTAAAGAAGGGGGTTCACAACCTGCGTGAAACAGACTGTGAGGTAAAGAAGGGGGTTCACAACCTGTCTGAAACAGACTGTGAGGTAAACAGACTGTTTGCCTAATGTGGCCAAACTCCTAAAATTATTACCTTATGTTATATTTTCCAAGTCAATTTCAAATTACATATTGGGGAGGAGAGTTTAAAAAATACTTCTATGCATGTGAATTTAGTCATATACAAAAATATACAATATTTTCAAAAGCACATGTAATTTATTTTCTTATGTTCATTTTTACTTGTTATTCCTTCATCTTGATGGATGTTGGAAAGCTGCATTCTCCAGATAAGTTGCAATTGCTTCAGAACATGAGCATGCACTGTGACTATATGCTACAGGGTCAACAGCTTAAGCACTGACCAGTAATTTCTAATGTTATCAGCAGTATTCTTCTTCCTTTGTGCCCAGAACTCAGGGCACTGAGTTTTCTGCCACTATTATTACCTGGCATTTGGAATGGGCTCAGTTCTGTTTTTGTTTTTTTTGTTTTTTTTTTAACTATTGATCATCAAAAGACTACATCAATGATAATTTTGAACATCTTAGGAGGCCTGTTTTCATCTAAATTGTTTGATCTCATGTAATTAGAGCTTAATACTCTATTTAGAAAGGCCTCAACAACTATAGCTTCAGGCATTCAAAGATGTAAGCGATGCATCATACAGGGCAGCTCAGCTCTGAAAAGCAAGATGGGTCAGAAGATGGTTGAAGTGATCATAAGATGCTGAGCAGAATTAAGTGAAGGAGGGGGGGAGGTTGGAAGCAACAACCACAAAAAACATGCACCTGTTCTGAAGCAAGTTACCATCAAATAAACTATTTCTTTCAATGAAATGAGAGAGGGGGCAACGGCCTACCAGAGACATACAAACTGTCTAATATGATTTCTTTCTACTTTCCTCTCCCAAATGGGTATTTGCTTCTGTACAGAGTTTGCAAATTAATTCCTTTCTTTGTGACTAAGAAAAGGAAGTCTCTCTTTCCCACAAAATCCCCATCAATTATCATTTACATGAATGAGTAGGCCAGTGGCTATTTTTAAGAATATTTTGGCAGAATTTCTTTTGTACAATATTAAATAGTGCATCTATAAACCCCCGGAAGCAAATTGGGAAGGTAAGCAAATATTGAGTTCTTTGACTTTAAAGGAGTTCCTAGGGACAGAGCCCATGAGATGGCCTATGTGATCTGATTTATTGGGGGCCAGGCAAATCTCCTCATTTTCTGGTTCAAAAACCTAACTCACCCCGTAACCTTCCATGAAAAGGCTTCCTATTGTCCCTAGAATTTGTAGCATAAAACTTTATTTGCAGATGCTTTGGGCAGAAGGACAGTAGGTGCCTTTGAATGGGACTTTTCCTATATGATAGGAGCTCAGAAGAAAGGAAAGTGCCCTATGGTGCATCTTAAAATGGGTACAGGCGATTGCACTAATGTACACAGCTATAATTTAACAATTAAAAAAAAAAGAAAGGAAAGTGCCCAGTAAGGAAAAGGATGCGTACCTACAGGTGAACAAGATCAACTACTTCAGTTGTCTTTCACTGGTGTCTATCGATGCCTCTGATACGAGTTCAGAAATAAATTTTAAAGTCATACACACATTCTTGGCATTAATTCCACAATTTCTTGATCACTAAAATCATATCAATTGATTCACTTCAACTCTAATTACAAATTTGCATTAGGAATCAGCTCCAGGTACACTTCTCAGTCAGTCACCAAGATCTGTACTCTTCACTGTGCTGAGGAACCACAACTGATGAACTGACGTTACCACAGGCAGACATCAGTCAACTGCTCAACTTGGACTCTTATGTCCAACAATTCAATGAATAAATCTGAACAATTCTTTCCGATATTTTGTTATTTTGTTATTTTATTTGTATTTATTTATTTATTGAGACAGGGCCTCATTCTGTAGCCCAGGTGAGCGTGCCATGGTGTCAACTTAGCCCACAGCAACCTCAAACTCCTGGGCTAAAGTGACCCTACTGCCTCAGCCTCCAGAGTAGCTGGGACTACAGATGCCTGCCACACAACTTGGCTAATTTTTTTTCTATTTTTAGACAGGGTCTAAGTCTTGTTCATATTGACCTCAAACTCTTGAGCTCAAGCAATCCTCCCACCTCAGCCTCCCAGAGTGCTGGGATTACAGGCCTGAGCCACAGCACCGGGCACAGCCCTGTTATGTTATTACACCTGCAGCAGCACTGGGGTTTGGTACTGCTTTGCTAGGTATTTGTAGGTGCATTTAGCTGAGTATTTCTTGAGACAACTACTAGTAACATCTTGCCACATCAATACCACTTGTTACACATTCTTATAAATAAAACTGTAAGCACTGCCATCTGTTTTTGAGAAAGGCCTCAGAGCACCCACCCTTATTATCTCTGTGTACACACATTACTAGTTTCAGTTAACTGTTTCGATTTCCATATATTAACATGACAGAACAGCTAGCTAAAGTTTGTAGGGGAAGTTCTCACTGGAACCAAAATCTGAGCATTAATGACAAAATCCATAGTTTACATAAATCACGACTCCAGATCATGCTCATTATGGAAACCCCACATTTTTCTCACACTGCTGAGCTTCCCGTTGTCTTTACCATCAAACATGGAAGTGCTTACATTATTTATGACCCCACCACAATGGAAAATGCCAAAAACCTCATGAAGATTCCCTCCCTTGCATTATTTTCAGCTTCATGTTCATAATGGTTCATGATGAAGAAGTCTGAACAGTACACAAGCCTTTTCAAAACCAAACGAACCTGAATATTTTTCAAAAACAAGTTGTAAAGGTCTTCATGGTTGTATTTTCGAAGTCCTGTAAGAAGCCAAGAGAACTGTATCTCAGAAGAGTACCCAAGATTTCCTGACCTACAAAGTAGATTACATAAAAAGTAAGAGGTTCCCCCAGATGTAGAAAATCTAATCTAAATCTTACTTAAGGTAATCACATAACACATATCTATGGATGTGTCCAGGGGCCAAAGTTGATGCAGAGCACACAGCTAAGTATACTTATCCCTATTCTTTTTTGAGTGATGATAGATTAATTCTATTAAAAAAAAAAAAAAAAGTCCTTTAGTTTCCACTGAAGGGAGGCTGTGGGAGAGTAGAACCAGGTTTCACTGCTAACAATCACAGAGGAACAACCACAGAAACTCAGCAAAATGACAAGAAGATCCAATAATTCCATCCAAGCCCAACGCTAGTAGTAAAGGGATGAAATGGAAAGAGCACCTGCACCAGGAAAGACACATTGGAAAAGGGATGCTCTTCCTTCCGCGAAGATATTGGCATCTTTGGGCACATGTGCTAGGGGATGGAGCCAGGGCTGCAGAATTCCACCCTTGCTTGGTCCCACACACACACACACACACACACACACACACACACACACACAGAGCTTTCGAGTCCATCTGTGCAATCACGCCACAGGGTATCCTTTTTATACACAACCCAGACTACTGTTACCAGTTCACATATCCAAAGCCTAGAACGAGTCGGCAGGTGCTAGACCTCATAAACATTTCTCTCATTCCTGGTCTCCATATCACGTTCACTCTGATGAACGTAGTAGTGGGGAACTCTCTGTTTTCCATTGGTGGGATCTGTATTCTCTCCTCCTTAGGAAGCAATAGAAAGAAGAGAGCCGAAAAGCAGCAGAACAGCACTGCTCTATGTGAATTAGTCAAGACTACATCAATTTTGTGGACCAAATACAATTTTTTTCCAGATATATTGAATTCCATAAACTATTCCCAAGGCTGATAAATGTTTAATAAGAAACATCTCTCACAAAATGGCCTGTTGTTTGTCAAATACTTAGGCTATATGGCTTTCAAAAAAATAGAGATCAAAATATTTTTGTCACATACATTTTCAATGACAGAATCACACGGACTTGTGTAAAGAATTTCACAGAACCCAGCAAGGGTCCCCATATGCTCCCTTCTATTTTCTGTTCTAACCCAGTTTGCCAGTTGGCAGTTAGATAGCTATTAAAGGTTAACAACATGTAAACAATCCTGTCAAGTCTCTCAAATAAAAGGCTGACAGACAAAATGGTGTGCAAGGTTAGAGAACAGCTTTCTCTGTGACCAGAATGCAAACAGAAAAGACATAAACCAAGTCCTCTTGTGCTGCATTCCCAGTTTGCTGCAGTTTTGACCACTGCCGTTCATGCCTGGGGGGAAGAGCTGCCTGACACACCAGGCTACAAGGTGGCCTTTTGGTTTGAAGAGTGTTCCCCGCCTTTGCACAGTGTGTTCTAGCAATAATGCCACAGAATAATTCCGATACATATTTTATAGCACGCTTCATTTTTAATACCAATGGAGCATAGGAGAGAACAAATCTGTATTCTAGACCTAGAGCCAGCAAATGATAGCCAACAAGACAAAGTTAGCCCAATGCCTACTTTCATCAGCAAATTCAGGAGGGAAAAGGCAGGAGCAGCAGAAGGGACTGGTGGGAACAGAGGTAGGAATGTAGCTGGACTGCTACATTTTTGCTCTTCATAGGTTGGCAGATTCATCCCTGTGGCTTTTATTTGTTACAAAATATCCTGACCAATACAGTAGTAACAAGGAAGAGTACAGCTCAGCCCTGAACGAAGGGCTCAAATACAACTGCAACTTTACCTTGGAAATGCAAACAGTGTAACCTAATCATCTGTACCCTCATATTAACCTGAAATTAAGAAAGAAAGAAAGAAAGAAAGAAAGAAAGAAAGAAAGAAAGAAAGAAAGAAAGAAAGAAAGAAAGAAAGAAAGAAAGAAAGTCACCCTAAAGTGTTTGTGAAGCTTTAGTGGTGCTGACTGTGTCTCTTACTGCTGCTCTAATGTAAGGGACAGTGACAAATGCTAAAGAGGGACAGTTGTTTTATGCTGGAAAGAATTTACAGAATTTTTTTTTTAATCTTAAAACATAAACAAATACTGCCACCCTAAACCAAACGCACAATCTCTTTGTACAAATGGGAATTGCTCAACGAAACCCACCACACTAACATGTATCCTCTGTACTTCTCAAACCGGATGAGCCCTCCCTTGGGGGACAAGGGAAGATATTTTCCTTTGTCAAGACTTGGGGACTAGGGGGGACAGACAATACTACTGGGAACTACTTAGCTGAAGCTGGGGCTGCTGCTAAACATCCCCTATCCCCCCACAACACACACACACACACACACACACACACACACTCCAGAAATTATACAGTCCAGATGTCATCAGTGCCAAGGTTGAGAAAATCTGATCTGAACAAAGTCATACACAAAGTTAAATGGGAAGGAAAGTCTGTAGCAAGATAACCAGTCTGTAACACTGGGCGGTCCATTTTAAATGGCCTCCAGGCAACTTGGATTAAATTTGAAATAACTATCCTTTCCTACCTTGTCTTAAAGACACTGATAGAACTTTGGTCAATTAATTTCTTCATCAGACCCATTTACCGAGTAGCTGTGTGTAGCTGCTGTGATATACACAGAAGATAAAACAGTGACAAAACAGACATGGTCCCTGCACTCCTAAAGTTCCTAGCATAGCAAGGGACATTACTGATCAAGTCAGGGACTAGAGTTATGTTCACACTTCAAGTTCTCATCCTTTTTTCAACATGTCTTTGCTTTGGCCTTGCCACATCCTAAGCACTGGGCTGAACATAGGTAGGTGAAATGCCTTATTTATCCCCACAGAACTTTTTAATAACTCTAATATGGTGTAATAAACATCACAGTATGTCTTGGTGGTTAAAAAAAAAAAAAAAAAAGTACATACGTGTGTATTACTAGGTTTCAGTAAGTCCTGTAGAGGCTCACAAATTGACCAGTCAAGGAGCGTGAGAAATTGGGCAGAGTGAAAGAGTTTCAGGTAACTGTGCCCACATCGAAGTGGTTGAAGCCTGACAGGTTCCCTGAGCCAGATCATAATCAGGTTTCCATCATACGTGTCGATGTTTCCACAATCAGAAATACTGAGAATGGACTTTAGTCTTCTTGTTCTTCTTTTTTTTTTTTTTTTAAGGAATTCTTCCATCTGAAAGTTTGTTTCTCAGTCAATCAAACACAGTCCTTTTTTTCTACTGCCTCCCTACCTTAACCCCAGAGCTGGAAATAGAAATACATCAGACATAGAAAAGCCATTTCAGACTGGCCAGAGCAGGGGAGGGGCTAATTATGTATGAAAGGAGGGAAATGTCACAAACGACTTTTTTAGCCATATGCTGAAAAGAATTTAGTCTTCCAAAAGCAAAAGAAAACATGACATTTAAGAAAAGTTGCTTTTTCCCAAAACATGGACATTTTTGATGTAGCTATGGATGAATTACTGCCAGATTCTCCTTAAAATGCCACATACATCCATAGAGTGGTCTCCTGAGTATTTCAGCATCTCCCTTTTGCAAGGAACATTCTTCTCTGGAGTGTCAGACATAACATTTCCCGCCGTGCTTAGAAAAACAAAAGTTACGGGAAGTTTCAGAGGAACCAGGGCAGACAGAATGATGAGCCGCTGCTCTTTAATTTTACTTTCCATTCTCATTTTCTCATTTTAAAAAGCAAAACATAAGTGAGACTGTGTTTTTCTTTCCAACATTTATCAGCTTTTGCACATTAAGAAGAGAAAAACTGCCAAATATGGAAGCAAATGTCTCACTAAGAGAGCTGAACAAATGACTTATTTCTGAAGCCCATCATCTGCTTGGTGGTTTGAGTTTGCAGGTGTTAACTTCCTCCCCAAATACAATTTGCTGCTAATATTCTTGCATGCTCTTTACAGAAAATTTTCTTCCTCAAATGAAAAGGAATATCAAAAATCAAAATCATAGTTTTGGGGTTTTTACTTCCTTGGGTTAAAAGTATGGTTTCTTTTGTGTGCGTCTATTATTCCTAAAATGGTGCCGTAGAAGATCACATTTATTCAGCACCACACACCGGACAGATGCAAATTATGACTGTAGCTTCTGGGTTGGACACACAGGAATCAGCCGTAATTCCTGCCCTCGGTAGGCTCAGAGTTTACCGATATACATAATAGGTCTTACTGTCGAATGGTGTCTGTGCCTTTTCTTTAACAACTCAGGAGTGAACGCATGCTTAAGAGCCAGAAATAAATGGTTGACCTACGGTCACTTATGTGGAAAGCAAAAGAACAAAGAAGCATTCTTCAAAGCTTTAGGTTTCCCACAAAACCCACACTGCTTGACTTACAGCAAAAAAAAAAAAAAGAAAGAAAGAAAAAAATGACTAATGAAGGTAGTTAAAATGCTAGACATCTGTCAGCTCTTCCATGTGGGCAAATTTCACAATAAACTTCAGAGCCAGGCACGCTATCTGTTCATGAGCTCACTGGTGTTTTCCTGGGAGACACCAGTTGACTGGGCTGAAACGTTCATTCCCCACTGCCACACTAGCCAGGAGCAGATCAGCTAACCTGCCGTGAACCGTTCAGCTGGAAGGATGCAGGAGCCTTGGCCTGATGCTCCATACACCATTCCAGGACTAAGCATTGCCCTTTTCATTCTAGTTCCCAGCTTTACATAGTCTCAGATTCTGCTAATGTGGGGCGCGTTTAGGCAAGTACTATGGGTTAAAGTAGCAACTTGTACTGTTCTTAACAGTTTCTCCAAGACTCATCCAAGAATTTCCATGCAGAGCTGGTGGAAAATTCAAATTCATTTACATCAAAGGAGGGCTCACCACTTTTTAAAGATCACCTTGGAATAGGAACCCTCCTACATCCCTATTTAAAGCCAGTCCCTCTGCATTTCTTTGTCCCTCTCCCCGCTATATTTCACTTTCTTTATGGTATTTGTTGCTTTCTAACAGATTACAAAATGTCCGTCCCTTTGTTGAATGTTTCTCCCCCACTAGAATATAAGCAGGACACAGATTTCTTTTTTTTTTTTTTTTGAAAGAAAAACATTTTTGTTTAATTGTTGGGGATTCATTGAGGGTACAGAGAACCAGGTCACACTGACTGCATTTGTTGGGTCAAGTTCCTCTCATAATTATGCCCCACCTCCTAGAGGTGTGTCACACACCGTGACCCCTCAGCCCCCTCCCTCCTTCCCTCTCTCCACTTCTCCATCCCTCCACTCCCACCATTTACTAGGTCATCAATTGTCCCCATGTCAGAATTGAGTACACTGAACTCTTGCTTCTCCATTCTTGTGATGCTTTACTAAGAAGAATGTGTTTCAGCTCCAACCAGGTTAATACAAAAGATGTCAAGTCTCCATCTTTTTCAGTGCCTGAATAGTGCTCTGGGATGTACATATACTACAGATTATTAATCTATTCCCGCACTGGTGGGCATTTAGGCTGTTTCCACGATTTGGCGATTATAAATTGAGCTTCTATAAACAGTCTAGTGCAAATGTCCTTAGGATAAAATGATTTTTATAATGGGATTGCAGGATCAAATAGGAAGTTTAGCTTGGGAATTCTTTGAGAATTCTCCATACTTCCTTCCAAAAGTGTTGTATTTGCAGTCCCACCAGCTGTGTAAAAGTGTTCCTTTCTCTCCACATCCACACCAGCATCTGCAGTTTTGAGATTTTGTGATATGGGCCATTTTCACTGGGGTTAGGTGATATCGCAGAGTGGTTTTGATTTGCATTTCTCTGATAATTAGGGATGATGAGCATTTTTTCATATGTTTATTAGCCATTCGTCTGTCTTCTTTAGAGAAGGATCTATTCATCTCTCTTGCCCATTGATTGATACAAAAGACTGTTGGGTTTTTTCATGTTGATTGGTTTGAATTCTCTATAGATCCCACTTATAAAGCCCTTGTCCAATTCATAATATGCAAATATCTTTCCCCATTCTGATGGCTGTCTATTTGCTTTGGCTGTTGTCTCCTTAACTCTACAGAGTTTAAACTCTCAATTTAATTAGGTCCCATTTTTTAATTTTTGTTGTTGTTGCAATTGCCACTGAAGTCTTCTTCATAAAGTCTTTCCCCAATCCAATAACTTCCAGTGTTTTACCCACAGTTTCTTCAAGGATTTTTATTGTTTCATTCCTTAAATTTAGATCTTTTATCCATCTTGAGTAAATTTTAGTGAGTGGAGAAAGGTGTGGGTGCAGTTTCAGTCTTTCACACGTGGTTATCCAGTTCTCCCAGCACCATTTATTGAATAGGGATTCTTTCCCCCAGTGTATGTTCTTTTTTAGTTTATCAAAGATTAGGCAACTATAAGATGCTAGTTTTATTTCATGGTTTTCTATTGTGTTCCAGATGTCTATAGCTCTATTTTCATGCCAATACCATGTTGTTTTGATCACTATGGCCTTGTAGTGCAGCCTAAAGTCTGGTAGGGTGATGCTCCTGGCTTTGTTTTTATTACTAAGAATTGCCTTGACTATAAATGTGGTTTTTTTTTGGTTTCATACAAAATGAAGGATTATTTTTTCCAAATCTTGAAATTATGATGTTAGTATTTTAATGGGGATTGTATTAAATCTATAGATTGCTTTGGGAAGTATAAACATTTTAACAATGTTGATCCTTCCCAGCCATGAGCATGGTATGTTCTTCCATTTGTTAATACCTTCTGCTATTTCTTTTCTTAGGGTTTCATAATTTTCTTTATAGAAGTCCTTCACCTAGGTATTTCATTTTCTTTGAAGCTACTGTGAAGGGAATTGTGTCCTTGACATGGATTTCTGTGTCAGTTTTGACCATTGCTGAATTGCTAATACCCAGACCAATTCCTGGTTTACAGTAATGCTCAATAAATATTATCCAATGGCTCATAAATACTCTTACACTGGAAAGTCATTGTGTCTGTATTCCATTTGGTCCATAAGCCAGAGAAAGGGTAGGTAACACTGTGGGCTTCTTTGATGGGCAGATTTGTCTGGGGCAGAGGTGTGGAGTAAGTGTTAACAGCATGGCCTGTAAACTCAGACCGTTGACTTCAAGTTCTAGCTCCACCACTGATTTCTGTGTTACCTTGTCAACACCTCCCCTGTTTTCTCATAGGATGAGGATGTGATCAGTGCCTCCCTTGTGGGGTTGCTGTGAATATTAAATGAAATGTGCATTGTGTGTATGACAGTACTGCTATTTTTGCTTATTTCCACTTAAGACACTATCAGTATCTCCCTGAGCTATATTTATAATATCACCTTTCATTTTGTAGAGCAAGTGTCTTACTATGTAATCTACCAATAGTCACTGTGAGTGAAGGCTTTGCCTTTACCTCAGCTGCCAGACTTACATGGAATCCGGGCTCAGTAACCAGGCAGGATGCCTCTTTCCTGGTGACTTTTATAGCTTTGAAAAGGACCCTGCTCTCTTTTTAGTATACCTTCCCAAGTACCGTCTTCCCTCCAAGAAAAGAAAAGATTCTGAGCAAATTTCCTTTGGATTTCATCTAGGTCTCTCACTAACCAATGCCCTGCCTCCCTGGTGAGGAGACCAGTCATACACACAGCTGCTGCTTGTCTTTATTCAAATAGTAACTCTTTGAATTTTGATCTATAGGATGTGATCCCAAACTCTAAGCATGGTAGGACCTGGACAGTGCCCTATAATTGGGCCACACAGGATTTGAAATTTCAACCTCTTTAAAGACAATGTGGGCCTGGAAAGACATTTCAAGGAACTCTGTCATACTGTTCGCTCACAGCAAGTTTCCCCATGTCTGTTTTGTGTAAGTTGCTATCCAGCTGGGTTCTCCAGCTTCTTGGAACACCAGAGAAGGCCAATGCTGTTTCCTTCAGATGATCCAGAGATGGGGCTGGGCTCACATGTGGTTTTCTCTGGACTGGCAGTGCCCTGTGCTCTAGTTGTAAGATTGCTGTTTAAGAAGCCAAGCCAGAAGTTCACTGTCAGAAGGAAACAAACCTGAGATCATCCAAAGAAACTAAAAGGAGAGGTCTGAGTTAGCACAAGTAATGTAATATTATTTTTGATTCTAAAATAATTTTGAGATTTCTATCATATAAACTTATTAATATAAAGTTCAAAATTTTTTCCATCCAGTTAATCTTATCTTATTTATGGATATACTTTAGAAAGTCTATTACCCTCCTCAAAAGCATTGAAATTTAGTGTAAATATTTATTCCTGATGTCTTCTGGGGCTAGCACTTATAGCTTTTATCAGGCTAATAAAAGGATCAATAACTAAAAGAGAAATTAAGAACCAGTATCATCCTTTGTATTAACCTGGATGGAAGTGGAAGACATTATTCTTAGTAAAGCATCACAAGAATGGAGAAGCATGAATCCTCTGTACTCAATTTTGATATGAGAACAATTAATGACCTAGTACACAGTGAGGGGTGGGGGAAGGAGAGAGCAGAGAGGTAGAGGGAGGAAGAGGGAGGGGGAAAGAAAGAGAAGAGAGAGGGAAGGATGATGGGGGATGGGGCCTTAGTGTGTGACACACCTTTTGGGGGCAAGACCCAAGTATAAGAGGGACTTTACCTAACAAATGCAATCAGTGTAACCTGGTTTCTTGTACTCAATGAATCCCCAAAAATTAAAGAAAAAAAAAAAAAAAAAGAACCAGCATCAACCCTCACATTTTACAAAGGGCATCTGAGTATTTGGGTCTTTGAGGTATAAAGAAAATTACCCAAGTTCACATAGCTAATAGATAATAGAGTCTAAAATGTAATCAAGGTCCATTTGAATCCCAAAGTTCCCTCTGCTACCACATGGAATTACCAAATACTATAATAAAAGAAAAATATATAGCATACACGTGTGTAAATGAAGATGTATATTTAATTTATACACAAATAATTTATTGTAAAACTTACACTGGTCAATTTTATATTAACATATTCCAATCTTATTGAAAAGAATCTTAGGCATTGCTAATTGACAACAGACACAGCTAAAAACCTGACAAGTGACAGAGGGTAGGAAACCGGGTCTTCTCATCAATGTTGTGCAAAAGCCGCCTTTGTGCTTTGTAACTGATGGCTCGAACATGTCAAACTTCAAAGTGAACCCTGCACTTCAGAAGTTCAAAGGAACTCATACCAAGCATTTAAAAATAGTCAGCTTAGTTTCATTTGTGTACATGGCACACAGTGCTGAGAGCTATAGGAATCCCTGCCACAGTGTTCTAAGTAGAGGGTGTGAGCCTTTTCTATTGGGGAGGAGTAAATAATAATCCTGTAGTATTCGCAATTTACTGATTTTATAAATGCTATTAAACAAATAGGAAATTGTGTATTTCTTAGTTTTATTCTAATGCTGGTTTGAGTTTTTAAATAATACATTCATTATATACCTCATTACATTTCATTATAAACCTCATGTTTTCTATAACCCGCCCTGAAACGCGTGAGCATCAGTACAAGCATTTAATGACAAGTTAAGACTTACTGGACTTCAAAACACTAAGTAACAAAATATCTTTCCTTAAGTGATAGCGATGAATAGTTCAAACATGAATCATAGAAGCTGCAATCTTTGATATGGGAAGGACTGGGAGAGGTTTGACTGTGGCCTCTTGTTCCATAAATGGGGAGACTAATTTCCAAGGAAACAATGTGTCCTGATTGACTGAAGTTGCACTGAAAGTTAACATCAGCGATGAAGGGGAAAGCCAGGTTTCATCTAGAATTATAATAATTCCAACAATAGTAGCCTACTTTGTCTTTCAAAATAGTTCTGAAGGGAAACAAGTAATAACGTCATTGGCATTTATCTTACCTTAGTCTTTTATTGTTTCAGGGGGGTCAGAAATTATCCAAGTCCTTAAAATGGACTGCATTTCCTAAGGAACGCAGTCCTTTCGGTGTTGACCCACACCTGTGTTCAACGTTTCTGAGATACAACTCTTAGAATCACAGATTATTAGCAACAGGAGGAATGCTGAAGATTGATGGAACCAAAGGCTTCCTTTCGGAGAGATGTGGCTTCGGAAACACCAAAAAGTTGTGTAAATTGCCTCAAGTCACCGTAGGAGCGGCCCTGCTCACCCACGATCACTCCTAGCAATGCTTTTGGAGAATTTGTGCTTCTTGTCTTTGCAAATACAGACTCTTGGAAGAGCTTCGTCAAATTTTAAGTTGTAGTTTCCCCCCATTCACTTTGCATTCAGGGTTCTGAGAAAAAGGCAGGCGGGGACAGGAGGCACTGTCTGAGCAGCTGCACTAACCCCACCGAGGGCCGCTTTTGCACGACGGGTGTAAGAAAGGTGTGTCCCCCAGCTGACCCACCTGACAGCCTCTGAGTACCCACACATGCAATTTTTTGGATAGATTTTATTTCTTAGAGCAATTTTACGTTCACAGAAAAATTGAGAGGAAGGTGCAGAGATTCCCCCTAGGCTCCCTTCCCCTACACGTGTGTAACCTCCCTCACTATCACCCATGGAGTGATGTACGTGCTACAAATGATAAAACCATTTTGACAGATCATTAACACCCTCCCACACACACACACACACACACAAAAAAACACAGTGCACATGATGGCTCGCTTCTGGTGTACATTGTACAGGTTTGGATGAGCACGTAATGACATCTATCCATCATTATAGTATCATGTAGTATCATACCGGGTGGTTGCAATGGTCTAAGCATCCTCTGTGCTCTGCCTGGTCATCCCTCTCTCCCCTTAATCCTGGCCAATCTTTTATTGTCTACATAGTGTTGATCTTTCTGAAATGTCATTCACTTGGAATCAAACAGTATGGAGCCCTTTCAGATCAGCTTCTGTTGCTTAATGATGTGCATTTAAGTTTCTCCCAAGTCTTTTCATGATTTTCTAGCCCATTTCTTATTAATGCTAAATAATATAATATTATCTGTATGTACCACAGTTTACATACCTACTTACCTGCTAAAGAACATACTGAATGTTGATTCTAAGTTTCAAAAATCATGAATAAAGCTTCTATAGATATCTATGTACAGAAAAATTTGCATGACCTGGTCAACCATGGTCAGTTAAACCCTAATTGCCTGAGGCATTACTGCATGAGATAAATCATCTCCTATGCATTTAGAATGGTACCAACTTTATACTACCCCCTGGAAGAACTGAGAAAATGGTCACTCAAATCATATCCACACAGCTTACTTCCCTTAAGACACTGGTTGAGAAAGGCTGCTTTAGGAAGGCAGATGAAGATGGCCTGTCCTTACAGGAGCCTCACCATGGGGAGCTGTAACGATCACATTTCAGTCCTGAATGCTTGGCCCAGTGGATACCAGTTTAACAAAGACTTCAGTGGAAGAATGAATGGCCCAAGACTGGTGGTTCTAGCTACATAAACCTAAGCCATAAAAGTTAGTGTCCTGAAGAGAACACACAGCAGACAGCACCTCAAAAGGCTTTGGTTACACTTTATCCTCTGCAGAGAAATGTTTTAGCGTGACAACCTGCTTGCATTACATTGGGACTTCAGTGTAACTTCCTTGCCCGCTCTCTGCAGAAACATTTAGTTGTGCACCTGTATGGATCTGACTGTATGACTGGGACACAGTGTACGGTATCAAACAATGTTCCAGAAAATAGAGTAGAAAAGCCCAAACCTCAGGGTTTTCTTTTGATAGATACTTGTTCTATTTTTACCCTGGAAGGGAATGCACGAGGTTGGGTGTGAGTTCAATCTTTGATATATGACATTTCTAAACCAATCACCTCTTGCTGTTTAACCTCCCCTATCAACGGCTTCCCGCAAAACTTCCTGTTGTTTCACTTGTCAGATGCAGTCTGATGAGCCAAGGTGGGGGGTCCCGGTGAGCCATGTCCTGTTTCTCATCTCTGGTATATGGGATTCACCTTCAAACAGGATGCTGTGGTATGTAAAGGAAACCAGAGTGAAACAGCTAAGGAGTTGCTGCAATCTTTTAAGCTTCTATATTTTGCAAAGTTCTCTCCCGATAGTTTGGAGTCAATGAATTCTCTCTGTTTCCTTCTTCCTCTGCTGTCCACTAGGCTGTGGACGCGTAAACCTTCAGCAAAACCTACAACTGCAAGAGATGGCACATCTGGGCTCTTGATTAGATTCAGTAACATCAATAATTACAGAAATAGAACATTAAGTAAAAGGAAGGCCCACAAACAATGGGACCCTGGAAGGTGGCCAGGCCCTCAGCCTTGAACCAGTTCCACAGTATATCGCTAATGGCTGAACACAGGTGGAGCATAAGAGGCCCAAGCTTCCCAGCAGGGTTCCCAAGCAGCTGCTATCCTGTAAGTTCAAGTAGGGCCATATGTTCAGATTTTCCAGAAAGTTCCACTTCTGCACTAGGGAAAAAGAATCCACATATCATTCTTTTCAAAAAGTGGAATAGACAACTTACCAAATGAGTTGCAGCTGTTTAAAATTAGATTACTAAAAGAAAGCCCATATATGAATTTCTCTGGGCTACAGCATTTTCATTAACTGGAGTGTGCTGGCCTCTCCAAGTTGAAGGTGAAATACCGTATATACTAGAGTATAAGCCGAGTTTTTTCCAGCACAAAATTTGTGCCGAAAAACCCGAACTGGGCTTATACTCAGGTCATACAGGTTATTTGATTCTGTGCGCACGCACCTAATCAAATGCACATGCACGTAGTCTCCAGACGTCTTCTGCCGTCTGCTTGAGGGGGCGGTGCTTCAGCTCAGTCCACAAGTCGCAGCTGAGCTGAAGAGGTAGGCGGCTGAACTGAACTGTATTCCACTGAACTATTTAACCCACAACTATATAATCCACAGCTTGATTACCTGTTAAGCTACGGTTTTCTGCACTTTTATTTAGAGTTTTAAAGTTGTTGTTGCTAGTTTACAGTTTTTCTTTAGCAATAAATATTGAAAAGCATTTAACCTGCTGATTCCTCAATTATTGTAATTGTTTTGGGTATATATTTTTATTTTTGAAATTTACCAGTGGCTGCTGCATTTTCTACCTTGGCTTATACTCAAGTCACTAAGTTTTTCCAGTTTTTAGGGTAAAACTAAGGGGGTCGGCTTATACTCGGGTCGGCTTATACTCGAGTATGTGGGTACCTATTTTCCCCAATTATACATATGAGCTCCTTTAGAACAGGGTCCTTGTCTGTTTTTGCTCCCTATATGTCCCTCAGTGGCTGGCACAATGTCTAGAAAATAGTATGGGCTCCATATTTGTTGAACGAATCAACAAATGAACTAATGAAGCTACCATACTCAGAATCTTTCTCCTCTTAATAATTAGCCTAATTACTGTCCCTAGGCTTTGACACATCTCTTAAGTGATTTCTTTCCTATGAGGAACCTCTGTCCCTTTTTTTGTATCTAGACCTCCTGCCAAGTTGCTTTATAGATCTTTTAGACATGTGCCTATACAAATGAGTCCTGGGGAAAACACAAGTTCAGGTCTAAGCTGGAAACCTTGTTCTACTGGCTTTTAACTTAATATTCCAGCTTGCTGAGATAATTTAAATCTTGAATCCATGATCTCTTGTAATAATGTTACCTCCAAATTCTGTGGCATCTGGAAATTTGATAGGCATGTCTTCTAAGATTTGATTCAAGTCATTGATTCCAAATATATAACTTCATTTGGTTGTAATAAATTGCACAAGCACTTTTTTTAAAATTCCACTTTGATTAGGTGTATAGAGTAGTCAGATTCATAGAGGCAAAATATAAAATGGTGGTTGCCAGGGGCTGGAGGAAAGAAGAGAAGGGGAAGTTTTTTAATCAGTACAGTTTCTGTTTTGCAAGATAAAAAGAGTTGTGGAGTTAGGTTGCACGACAACGTACTTTACACTAATGAGCTGTATACTTAAAAATGGTTAAGATGGTAAATTTTATTTTATGTGTAATTTTACACAATTAAATTTTTTTAAAAATGGTGGTGGTTTGTTGGAAAGTGATGAGTACTGTGGAGACAAAGTGAAGCTGAGTGATGAGGAGTAGGTATGCAGGATGGATTTGGTATTGCAACTTACAATGAGGTCTTTAGAGTGAGCCACATGGAGAGAGTAACATTGAAGACTTGAAATTGGTGAGGGATCCACAACTCTTTATATTGAAAATAGAGTATGGGACAAACTTAAATATCTAATCATTATGATAACAAGTCAGCAATCATGAGCATGGAAATTCTAGAAGTAATAGCTTCTAGATATATGATCGATTATTAACAAAAAAGGTGATAGACAGTGATTTATGCCATTGAAAAATAATGAACATGATATTGAATTCAATACTAAATCCAGAAACAGAATCCACTTTAGAGTGTAATTTTCTTGTAAAATTGAAGTATCAGAGTCAAATATCATGTTTTCTGTACAGTTCAGTGTGATGCAAATTTAAGGGAGAAATTCCACTTAAATTTCTCCAATAATTAGACTCGTGTAAACTGTAAGCTGTTGCAGGACAGATGGCTTTGCTATTTAAAACAAATTAGAATGTTTAAGTATGAACATGTACTATTGAAATCCAAATTTAAGTTTGTTTTGCATCTTAATTGAATAATACTATTGTTTAATAAGTGTGTGTGTGGTTTTTTTTTTTTGATACAGTAAGAAAACATCTCAGGGTGTTTTTTTTAATGTAAAAATACATCTTAAATAACAAAAATATTAGGCAAAACTTACTTATCCAATTTATCAATGTATCTGGAAACTTTAAGAAAGCTTTTTTCCTGACATTTAAATTATCTGTTCTATTAGATAATTTTGGAACTAGAAATACATGACAGATTTTTATCTTGTTTTCTTTCCATGCCTTAAAATTGACCTGAATATAAAATTTGTATAATAATTTTATGTTCTCATCAATCACTGATATGTCATTGAAGGGCGTATGTAACATTGTGTTCACTTATGTATATAAATGTATATATATTGAATATTTTCCCCCAAATACCCTACTTCTTTTTTCATTTAAGTTGATTTGAGGGGTTTTGTTACATGGATGTATTTCATAGTGGAAAAATTTAAGTTTTTAATATACCCCTCACCTGGATAGTGTATATTGAACCAAATACATATATATATATATATATATATATATATATTTTTTTTTTTTTTTTTTTTTTTTTTTTTTTTTTTTTTTAAAAATTAAAAATCAGTTGCACATTGTATAGTTCTGTGGGTTAAACTTTGAAAGCAAACAAAAAAAAATTAAAAAAAACAAAAAAAATTCACAACCCACCCCAGAA
>CAUYPK010086067.1:0-13437 GCA_963574355.1 Loris lydekkerianus | reverse complement strand
AAAGTACTCAGGAATGGAAGAAAAAGTATCCAATGTACTCAGCCCTACTATGAAACTGATTTATGGCTTTCACATGAAAGCTATAACCCAGTTATGACCTAAGAATATGGGGAAGGGAGAGACGGAGGGGAGGGAGGAGGACGGTGGGCGGAGGGAGGGGGATTGGTGGGATTACACCTGCGGTGCATCTTACAAGGGTACATGTGAAACTTAGTAAATGTAAAATATAAATGTCTTAACACAATAACTAAGAAAATGCCAGGAAGGCTATGTTAACCAGTGTGATGAAAATGAGTCAAACGGTCTATAAAACCAGTGCATGGTGCCCCATGATCGCATTAATGTACACAGCTATGATTTAATAATAACAACAACAAAAAAAGAAATGATAAAACAAGAAATCAAATGAATTGTCAGCATGTAGAGTGTTGGGTCACAGCAATCTACAGAAAGGACCTACTGGCTCCCAGACTCTAAGGAATAAGCAAGTAGACTGGGTTCTAAGTGGATCCTTATGCCTGTAGCTCAGTGATTCCCTTTCTCTCCACAGTCAGTACCTCCAGGACACTTCTTGAGGACAAGGTGAGTTCCATTTCCTCACTGTGTTCTCTCCCATTGTTACCTACAGCCTCACACTCCTCTCCTTCCACTGCCATCTTCCTCCCTTTCCAGCATGCCTCAGTGGTCTACTCAGAGGTGAAGACACAGCTACCAGATAACTCAGCTGGAAATGTCCATTCTAAGGATGAAGACATCACGGAACGTTATGAGAATGTCCAACGCATGTGGCAAAGGCCCAGTGCAGTCCCCACGGCCCATGGAGTAACAAACTAGCTCCAGATCTCCAGTTCTTTTCACCCATGTGCCTTCATTCCCTGGACTTCTCATCCACTCTGAAATAATGGGCTGGCCTCTAAAGAGTCTTTTAAAAATGACCAGGATCCACAATTAAGAGAAGATGCTACATTATCTGCTCTGGGCCTGACCTACTGTATTCACCCAGGTCTGATTCAGAGAAAAAGAATAAGAGGCTGCTTTTGAAAAACAGAAACTCAAATTTTGGTGAATTGGGATTTGCAGGGAAATAGAAAACACTGGGTGACCGGATCTGTTTAATGAACTTATAATCATTCTCTCACTAGAGAGTCCATGCCATGAGTACCTACATTTGTGTAAAGTGGCTCACTGGTGAGCGGCTGCACGGGCAAGGCAGAGTCCTAATGCCTGTCCACACCGTTTATACTCAGGGTTCGTTACAGACAGCCCACCCCAAAGGGTTTACAGAGGGAGGAGTTTTCAAAAGGATTTTTAAAAGCTTCACAAAATCATCAAAAGAGCTGAAGAAGCAGCTTCTAGGCTGAGCTCCTAAAAGCAAAAACTAATTATGGTAATGTCACTAGGACAAATTTTGTTGGGTGGTTTCCTGCCCTACACATTGGTTAGCAACACAACTAGCCTAGTATAGGGTGCTTCCCCCTGGGGGGGAGCTTCCTCCTGGGGGGCACTTCCTCCTGGGGGGGATCTTCCTCCTGGGGAGCGCTTCCTCCTGGGCTGTGCTTCCTAACAGGAAATTAGCCCTGCCCCCTGCAGAGTAGCCAGCCGCATGTATCTAAATGGAATCCAACTGCTGTACCAGATCGAACTGCCTCTTTATAGGAAATACCATATATACTCGAGTATAAGCTGAGTTTTTTCGGCACAAAATTTGTGCCGAGTTCGGGTTTTTCCACAAATTTTGTGCCGGAAAAAACTCGGCTTATATTCGAGTATATACGGTACATGAGACAAAGGACCAAGTTACATAACACCATGAGCCTGTGATCAGAAAAATGCAAATGGAGGAAAGTTCTACAGGACCAAATGACCTGCTTTCTTTAACAAATGGTGAAAGGGAAAGGGAAAAAGTAATTCAAATGTTTCTAGCATAAATAATTATGGTGATAGCTCAGTTATGCTTTGATTTTTATAAATGTATTTATCTCATGCATCTCCTCTGCAAAAAAGGGAAGATAGAGGGAATGGAGACATATTTATCAAAAGGAACGGTCAGGCCTTGTTTGGATCCTGGCTCGAACAAATCAAGTGATGAAAAAAAAAATCACACCATACTAAGGGAAATGTGTACACTAACATTAGGAGATGTATGTTTGGGATATAAATGATAGCATTGCAGTTACACTCTTATAAGACAGCCAGATTTTTAGAGCTTATACTGAAGTATCAGTATGGATGTATTAAATGTAGATGATTTAATGTGTATTAAACCAGACTAAATGATGTGATTAGGTTTGAAGTAACCCAGTGAGGGAAGGGTGGATTAGAAGCAGGTAGGTATCAACAAGGCAGGGTCAGTCATGTGCACCCCATGTCTGGAGCCAGGCACGTTGTGGGAGGAAATAGGGCTTATACACAGACTATTCTCTATTTTTGTATGTTTTTAATTTCTCACAATAAAGAGGTGAAATATCTAAAGTCAGAATAGCCCCCCATTTTATCACCTCTCTGCAAAAGGACAGACTGTGGACGATGACCCACGAGACCTCAGGGGCCATCCCTGAAAGTGGCATGCAATTATTCCTCCCACTTTGCATTGGCTAGAACACAGTCACAGTTCCTACTTCAGAGGGTAGGAAAAGCAACCCAGCTAAGGCCCAAGAAGCAGAAAGGACCGGTCTGATTATCACTCTAGAAAGTTACTGCCACACTCAGACAAGGGAAGTTGTCAGGGAAATTTTTCTGGAGGAGATAGCACACAGAGAGTATTGGACATGCAGAGCTGGGAAAATATGAGTACAAATCCACATCAGAATTAGTAGGCATGTGACCTAGCTAAGTTACTCAAACTTCTGACCCATTTTCAATCTGAAAAGTGGGAAAAACAGTAGACTATAATAAACTTGAGTTCATAAACCTGTTGAGAAGATTAAATGTGTGAAATCTTAAGCACAGTGCCTGAAACATAGTAAGCATATAATAATTGTTAGCTATCAATCAGGAAGAGGCAAAGGGAGGAGAAGGCAGGCCAGAAGAGAAAAGAAGAAAAGGAAACAGAACGGGAAAATAGAGAGGATGGGCCGAGAAGTGAAGAGAAGGGCTTTAGAAACAGAAAACGTACAGAGGCATAAAACAGCTAAACATATTCAAGAAACTACATGCAGGTGGGGCCCAGGGGCTCACGCCTATAATCCCAGGACTCAGGAGGCCGAGGTGGGATGATCCCTTGAGCTCAGGAGTTTGAGACCAGCCTGAGCAAGAGCGAAACTCCATCTCTACTAAAAATAGAAAAACTAGCTGGGCATTATGAAGGGTGCCTGTAGTCCCAGCTACTAAGGAGGCTGAGACAGGAGGATTGCTTGGGCCCAGGAGTTTGAGGTTGCTGTGAGCTGGACTGATGCCACAGCACTCTAGTCTGGGCAACAGAGTTAGACTCTATCAAAAGAAAAGAAAAAGAGAGGAGGGGAGAGGAGAGGACTGGAGAGGAGGGCAGAGGAGAGGAGAGAGGTAAGAAATTACAAGCAGTTTAATATATTTGCAGAATAAAATTCTCTTATTTACTGGAAAATCAAATCAGTCCAAAGAGGGTGAGATCTCTGCAGGCTTCGGTGCCATAATCTGAGTTTCATCTCATGACTACAGACAGCCAGTGAAGTCTTTAACTCAGGAACATATTCAGATTTGTCCACCAGGCAGATCCTCTGGTGGTCATGTAGAAGGTAACATGGAGGATGATTAAGTGGGTGCTATGACTGTTATCGAGGGCCAGGGCCACAGATACGTTAGAGTGAAAGGATTAAAACTTGTTTTGGAGGAATTGCAGTAAAAGCAGTGATTGGTTGGAGGTGAAGGGGAGATTCAGGTCTGATTGCCAGGGATTTGGCCTTGGCAACCAGAGGAATGATGGTGCCATAAATGGGGAGAGACTGTAGCATCACCTGAAAGCTCCTTGGCTGTACTGCCGCTCACTTCTTAATTTTGCCTGTTGTGCACCAGGATTTAATATTCCAAAGCTGCCCCAAAACAATGTCTAGAAACTTTCAGATTCATGTCAGCTTTCCCCGCCTCCAAACCATCATTTTGTGGCCTATTTCTTTTAAAGCATTTTGCTTTTTACAAGTTGTTGCCTTTTACTCTTGAGTCAAGGTAGAAAGTTTACCTATATAATCCCTCTGATCCTTCCCGGCTCTTACACCTCATGACTCCCCAGTGTGCACCATCTGCCCATCCCAGATTTTTGCTTGTCATATCTAGTAAGATCTCCAAGGCTCAATGTTTGAGATAAAATGTAAAAAGAGACTCCATTCAAATGCCACCCAGGAGGCACAGAAAGAGGAAGCTCAAGATGAATATATGGCTAATGTTTATGCAAATATGTTAGGTCATTGGACTTCCCAGGTGCATGGAAAAATAATACCTCAAGCATTTACATAAGCTGGAGGAACAAGGGGAAAACCTCAAACCGATTGGTTTCTACCAACTTTCCAGTTAAAAATGAGGGTTTTCATTACAAAATGTAGGCAGCTCTTCTGCACAGGGCCTTCTCTGAAAACACATCTATTCAAGAAGCCAAAAGTCTCTCGTGGAAGCGACCCAGAGACATCAGAAAAGAGAGCAGAGCTAGATACAAAACCAGCTATATATTTGTGGGACCTATTGCAAAGTGAAGATGCAAGATCCCTTGTTTAAAAAGCAAGGGGAAAAGTGTCATTAAAAGTACTAGAACATAAAGTTTTTTCCTTTCTTCCATGTTTTTTTTCTTCCATGGCCTCCTCCTTAACTTGTTGTGATGCTTTTTCTATTTAATGTCACTCTAAGGAAGGAAAAAAATTTTAATTATTAGCATGAATTTTACAGTCTGTTTTTATATTTTACAATGCCAATTGTCCCCGCAAATATAGAGCATTTAATTAATATGTGGAATTACCAAAATTAGGCAATATGAATAACATTTGTGTCTTATCAGGGCAGTAAAAACATTGCAAAAATTTTAAAAATAATCAATTGTTTTTATTCCATTTCTTTCTCTCTCTCTCTCTTTTTTTTTTTTTTGGCCAGGGCTGGGTTTGAACCCACCACCTCTGGTATATGGGGCTGGCACCCTTCTCCTAGAGCCACAGGCGCCACCCTTATTCCATTTCTTGATATGTGCACATTCTACCAACTCTTTCTACCTTTGGCTTATTGCTGAGTGAGGAAGAAAGTAAGGCAATTCCAGGTCTACCTCTTCCCCTTTGCTTCTGTTATTTTCAGCACTGTGATTAGCTAATATATAGGCAGTAACATAGAAAGGATATGTGAGGGTTCCTTGGTCATTCATGTTTGTTAGAACACCACTATCTTCTTCCAACATGAAAAACAAGTCAGGTTCAATGGAAAGTGGTGGCTTCTTGGGGCTGTTAGTCACTGATGTCACGTACTTACTTTGTGCTTGCTGTGAGTCTCACTGCACTGTCACTCATGAGTGCACCTGAGATTCTGAGAGCATGAGGTAGTGCAAATGCTGTTTGCAAATAGGCAGCTGGGAAGGCAGATGATATTGCAACCATCTCCTTAGCTCATGTGCAGATTCTACTGTCTTATTAGACTTAATGTACAAGATACAAGTTCAAAACTAAAATTATTAGAAATGTCAAGATGGCAACAACATAGCATTAAACCGAGCTCAGGGCCCTTTTGTGTGACCGCACAGGTCATAGGCCTGGGAAGCCAGCTGTAGGAAAATGTTTTCATCATGTCATGAGCGGCCTCTCCAAAAGAGAACTGATCCAGAATCAGATAAGCCCAAGACAAGTACAAACTCTGTTTTTGTAAATTCTTCATAACTATTTGGACCTACTGTTGGAATTTCTAATCATGCCAGAGCTAGGCTGAGCAGACTAATGGACCTGAGCTCCAGTCTTAGTGAAACAGTTGCTGTGTGAATGGAGAGAAGACCTGATGTCAGGGACCAGGGTGGCGGGCTAGTAATGCAGCTTCTGTGATGTGTTTTGCAATATATAAACATTTACTCCTGGCAACAACTGGAAAACAAGTATAATTAATATCTTCTTTCTAAATGAGGAAACTGAGACTCAATATCTTGCAAAGTTTGCCCAAGTTCACTTAGATGGTAAAGGACAGGGCTAAGCTTCAGTTTCACATCGGTCTGATTCTGATACCTATGTTCTTCCAACCAACAAGCCGTCTCCCTGGCCAAGAGTCACAGTCTGTATAGATGTGGCTGATGCTGTACTGAGATGACCAAGCTGGAAAAGAATGAGGGAGAGGGGAAGAGTCTTTGTGCAGGGATTTTAGGTGACACTCACCTTGTAGGGCCAGCATATATCCTAAGATGGGAGCGGGGGGGGGGAGGGATTTGCTTCACAAATCTAATGATGGGCACCTTTTTCAATTATTTTTTCTAAATATAAGCAGCTATATAAATTAATAAAGAAGAAAAATGGGTATGAACAGAATAATAGGGACTATGTAGGGGTTGATGTCAGTGGGGAACTGGGCATGGACCAGAAAACTAGCAAGAATCTGCAGGTTTCGTTCCTGGAGTCCTATGCAAGTGAACAGAGCCAAACACAAAACTGTGACCAGAATTCAAGGACAGAAGTTAAGAGCAGCCTAATCAGACCAAATATCCCTTTTGAATGTGGCTGGGAATATAGCAGCAAGAATGCAAAGGGACCCAAAGGCATCAGTGGCTTCCCCAGAAAGTCTGAGCAGCTGTTCGTGATGGACATCAGATGTTTTCCTTCCTCATTATCACTGGCTGTTGCCTTTGCTTATCAATCTTGGAATGTGATAGCTATACACTAAAAAAATTGTGAAATATTCGATTAGAGTCTTGGTAAATCTTGTTGTACTGCTCTAGAAGATTTAACTACAAAATATAGTCACAAAATACATACTATTGCACGGGTGAGCCTCAGAAACATACCCCTAAGTGAAAGAAGTTGGATACAAAGGCACACGTTGTAGGTACCCATCTCTATGTTCAGAAGAGGCAAATCTACAAAGAAAGTGAATTATCAGCCTAACTGGCTACCTGGGGCTGTGTGAAGGAATTGAAAGTGACTGCAAATGGGTGCCTGGTTTCTTTCTGGGGTAGTGAAAATGTTCTGAAACTAGATTATGATGATAAAAAGTGAATTTTAGTATAAAAAATTACACTTCAATACAGCTTTTAAATATACCAGATTTTGCCATGTAAAATGCACTCCTGTGTAATGCATACCCACATTTTTGGTCCAATCTTTCAGGAAAATGCCCCTACAGGAAGCAGCCAGCTCTCAGCTGGCAGGGAGAGATACATCTGGAGAGGGCTAATGCACCCCTTGTAAAGGCACAGACCACCAGCTCTGTGAAGACTTCCCCTTCCCTCCCTCATGGCCCTGCCCTCCCTGCCACATTGGAGGCCATGGTTAAGATGACATGCAGGTACACAGCTGGCAGGTGGCAGCTTCTGAGCCCCTCTACCCACTCATGGGCAGCCAGGCAGGTCCCTGGGCCTGTGTGGCTTCCAGTCCCCTCCACCTGCCATGGCCCCCTGACCAGCCCCACCACTACCTCCTCCTCTGAGCATGGTGCTGGGCAGTGGCCACTCTTGCCTGCTCCTACCAGACCTGGATCCTTCTGGACTGGAACCCTGTGTGCCTGGCAGGCCCAACCGGGAGGACACAGTGGCTCGTGGGGCCTGCGGGCTCCTCTGCTCCTCAGCTGTACTACCCATGTATAAGGTGCATCCTTATTTTTCCTTCAAATATTTGGACAAAAAAGTATACCTTATATATGGAAAAATACAGCATATACACTCATCCAGTGATTTTTAACAGGCATCCATTAGCTCAAGTAAAGACAGCTTGGTAGAAAGGCCAGAGTGTAGGGACTAAATAGGGCTTTGCAAGAGCATCAGGATCTGGTGTCATGCAGACCCAGGCTTTCAATATGCCTTTGATTTTTACAGCAGCCTAATGAAGTGGGCATTGACTTCCCCATTTTAAGGATGAAGTAATGTAAGCTTAAGTTCAGTAATTCACTCAAGATCACCTGGCTGGTGACAGGGCCTGCCTCTCTCTGGTGACATGCTCTATGTCATGTCAGAACACTGCCTATTCCAACTTTCCCTCGGGGAAATCATCCAAAACTAACATTTAAGAAATTAAATCTTTCTTTTGCCAATATTTGTTTTCACTGCCAAGACCCCCCTCTTCACCTGTCTCAACACTCTCTCCCACCATATTTATGTGATATTTTTCTCCTAGTTGCTGTGGTCAGAGCGTTCCCCTCATCAGCATACAAAATCCTCCCCATCACTCAAATTGCTTTTGAGAGGTTCCAGCACTTCCCCAAATGACAGAGCCCTGAGAGCAGACCCATCCAATGAGCGTGAGATTACTGGGGGTCATTTCCCACTTCCTGTTTTAAATGCACCCTCCAAGAACATTTAGCTTTGATCTTCGCATGTTATAAATAGTTCAGTGTTCATTTACAGACTTCAGAACACCAAGTTTCCACTTCCTATCACCAGAATAGGTTCTTAGTAATTGCTCTTGAGAGGTAACCATTTAACTATCGCGACTGCTGCTATTCCAGAGGGTTTCAGACGATGGCATCTAAATTTTAGTTCAAATGCCTGTGACTGTGGAATCTCTTTATTGGATTTGTTATACTCACTTGAGACAGACCTGGGTTCCAGACCTGCCTGTGCCACTTACTGTCTGTGAGTCTTTCAACGTCCAAGGTACATGAAATTATACATAATTTCTTTGATCCTCAATTTTTCTCATCCACAGAATGAGGATAATAATACCTGCCTGATGGAACATCGCCTGTGTTATTTCAAAACTCACTGTTTTAGTGTTGATGTGAAGGTTAAATGAGGCAATATTTACAAAGTACCCAGTAAGATGCTGTACTACAGTAATAATTCAATATATGGTAACTGGGATTGGGATAAGAATCTCTTTCAGTTCAGAATAAAAGCACATCTACCACATTTTACTTTCTGAACCAACCACAAATGACAAAAAAAAAATTGAAAAATGAAACTCCATCTGCAATGAAACATTTGAAAAGCCACATCCTCAGCTTATCAACTCTGAAGAACAGCTTCTAACCACAGTGAAATTCAAACCAAACCAAGAGAAGAAAGAAGCTGACAGTGAACATACCCCCTGCACATACTAGTAGGAAAAGCTTTAAGTTCCCCAAGAGTAAAGGGCAAAGCTCTAAAGCTCCAAACCAGTAAGCCCTTCCTGGGAAGGTCAGATTTAGGGGATATGGAAACTGAAGAGCCTCTTTGAAAGCAGGGATAAAGGAGGCACTTTGCAGGCATAAGGAGACACTGCAGGCAATATTGGCTCTACAGGCATTAACATTATTAGTTGAAGAGAAATATTACTAAATCACCACGCAGAAAAATATATAAAATTCAGGGATTCACATTAAGCCAGGCAGACCACCTCTTCACCCTCAAGAAGGAAAACATGGCAGAGATGGTAAGATGTTCTGAAGCAAGATCCCACGTCTAAACTGCCTGCTGCTCCAGTTCACATCCACATCCTGCTCTTTGTCAAGAGACAGCTGGGGAAGTATGGTCCTCACCGAGAGTTAAATCACAATCAATATGTCTAGCATGGGATTTGGCCATGCTGGCAACAATAAAAATGTGTTGGTGGGCAAAGGACATAGAAGAAGGGCTGCACCACCAACCCACAGGAAAAAAACCAGATCGTTTCTACTCCTTATCAAAGACATTTAAAAGGACAGAGTCTTTTTCTGAATAGTAAATATATTTGAGTTGAAAAAAATAGAAGAAAGAAGAACACTGAAGGTAAATTAATAAAACTTTAAAAAATAGAATAAGAAAAATAAGCCATATTAAAAGCAGAAAAAGGAAAAAGAATAAAAACTGCTGAAAATGTAATAATGAAAATTGGATTTGACAAAACCAAGCAAGATAAAATAGGAAAGAACAAAGAGTTAAAATTATTATGGGGAAAATAATTGAAATGAGTGACAGATTAAATCTCTTCAATATACCCATAAGAGGTATTCTGAAAGAAGCCAATAGAATAAATGCCAATGAAACATATTTAAAGATATAATAGAAGAAAGCATCCAGAAAACTGATCAGAATTAGCAACAAGATGTATTTGGATAAAGTTTCTGTATTTCAAAGATAAAAAAGAATTTGGTGGGCAATGAAGAAAAATTCAAGTTATGTGGAGGAGAGAGAAAAGCTGTTTTCAAACTTACAGCTCCATTTAAAACTAGAAGACAATAGTCCAATGTTTAAAGGCCCTCAAGGGAAGAAAGATTAAGCCAAGATTTTTAAGCCCAGATATATTCCATGAACAAGGCAAAGACAGATATTTTCTAATATACAATAACTTAGTGATCTTAGCACATTAAGATTAAACGTGACTTAAAACTTGTGATGAGTATCGAATTCTTTTAAACATAGCCATTGTGTGAATGATTGTTACAAAACATAGTGTAAATGTTATAAACCCTGAAAATATAGAAATTATGCTATTAAGAATAAAAATAAGGAGGCAGAGGATATAAAACATATGGGGAAAAGTAAAAGTAGGCTGCTGATTTCTTTCGTACTTAGTAGGAAGTAAACAGACATTGTCAAACCATGAGAGTTATAAGAATACTAGAGTTACAAAGTTAACCATTAGGGTCACGAAGAACAAACTATAATCCTTTCCAAATACAAGCAACACTGTATACCCTTAAAAATATACAAACAAGAGATTGAAAGAAAACAAAATATTTAAAGGAGGAAAGTTTAACAACATGAATTAGATGGCAAAGTCAAAGCCAACCATTTTTGTCTTATGTATATGTAAGTATGACATATACTGCTATAAAAGATAGATTTAAAATCTAAAAACAAATCAAACCATGTATTATGTGCAAGAAATAATTCTGAAACAAAGTAATACAAGAGGTGATAAAATGATGATAAAAGCATGGAGACATACAAACAAGAGCAGGAATCACAATGTTAGTGTCACATAGTCTAATTTAGCTAAAAATAAAAATGCATATATTAATTAAGACCAAAAAAAAGTACTCTAAATTATTAATAGTACAATCTGCAATAAATATTGGTTATGAAATTCTATATATCAGGTTACATAGTTATAAGATTTACAAATCAGTGAAAAATAAGTATTAATGAGGATCTGTTTAATATATTTAATAAGCTGGAAACAATAAATATATGTCAAAATATCCTTAAGATAAAAAAATACAACTTTATTTGTTTGTTTGTTTTAAAGGTCTATGGTCGTATTAGGTCACAAAGAAAATCTCAATAAATTCCAGAAAGTAGCAAATTTCAGGAAGTATACATATGTTCTTGTATTAAAATACAATGAATAACAAAATATCATTATTAAGTAGCAAAAATAGAA
This sequence comes from Loris lydekkerianus, assembly GCA_963574355.1. Lineage (NCBI taxonomy): Eukaryota > Metazoa > Chordata > Mammalia > Primates > Lorisidae > Loris > Loris lydekkerianus. Next base: position 2,020 of record CAUYPK010086067.1, on the reverse strand, counting down.
AAGAATACTACCATCTACGTATTTGAAAAGTCCTTAAAAATTCCAGTGTTAAAGAGGAAATCAAACTGTGAAAAAAAAAGAGGAAATCAAAACTGAAATTGTAAACTAACTGTAAGATATAATGAGTAGGCTATGTCAGAATATATAAAGCACAGAAGAAAATGTGTGGCTTTGCACATTTAAATTACTAAATAGGAAAAAATGAAAATAAATAAAAATTCAACCTAAGAATTTGTAATAACAAAAATATGTCTAAGAAAAGCATAGATTTATAAATTAGAAAACAGAAACAGAACTAATAATTAAATTCAAGAACTGATTTTTAAAACAGTTATATAAATACCAAAAATGAAAAGCAGGATTATCTTAGAATAAGAAAGAAAAGCTAACCAAATGAATTATCATAGTAGAAATGTAGGTAGTTGCAAGGGAACAATCCTATAAAAAGCCTATCTGTACAAGAGAGTTTCATAGCTAAGTCTTACAAATTTTCAAAGAATGAATAATCCCAAAGTTACTTAAATGGTCCTGAAGCACACAAAAAATAAAAATAGAAGGATCCTCCCTTGATATGATAATCATTATGTATCTCAAGGAAAAAGTTAAATTTACATTTAATGAAGAGTACTAAAATAGTTTCAAGTAAGGCTGGAGAAAAAAAGCATAATATTTTGCAACAAATCCAAAAATGTAGTGACTCAACACATAAAAACTTCTTTTAATTCAAGTTATAAGTCCAACATGAGTCGTGAATAGACAGCACACCCAGGCTGATGAAGGCTTCACCATTTTGTACCTGCGCTGTCTGAAACATGTGGGTTATTTGGTCCCTATAGCAAGGAAAATGATGAATGAGCACTCCACACCTGCTCTTGTACATTTCAGCCTGGAATAACTTATATCACTTTCATTCATAGTCTAATGGACACATTGCTATGTGGGAGCTGGGAGATGCGAAGCCCATGGCTATTCAGTGAGCATAAATGTCTCTGCCACATAGTACTAGCCCATGAAAAATAGTCAAGCGAAATAAAATATCATAAAATCTGAAACAAGTAGAAGCTGTGTCATAGAAGAAATCAAGAACTGAAGTAGATTCACACCAGTAATGCTGTACATTCAAATAACATGATTAATAGCTTGGTCTAATAAGATAAATGGACTTTCAGACAAAAGCATTATTAGAGATAAGTGGATTATTACTTAATGATAAAAATAACATTCCTAAGGGAGATAGGAAAAGTCCATTTCAGTTATCCATTGCTGAGTTTTAAAAGCTCACACCAAAATCCTGTGACTTCAAACAACAATGGTGAACTGTGTTCAACTAGCCATTCGCATTAGCCAAAGGTTTTTAATGTGGCAGCAGTCGTCAGAGAATGCAACTGGGATGGGAACAACCAAGGTAGCTTAGTTCACATGTCTACACCTTATCTGGGATGGCTGGAACAGCGTGGCCTGGCTGGGACTCTGTCCCAGTAGAGCAGTCAGACTTCTTACGTGGTAATTCTGGGCTTCAAAAGAACAAAAACAGACATAGCCAAGCTTTTTAAGGTCTAGGCTCAAAATGCAAAGATTTCACTTCTACCATTTGACTTCTATTGGCCAAAGCAAGTCACAGACCAGCTAGATTCAAGGGCAAACGATAGAGACTATATTTCTTGATGGAAGAAGCAGAAGGTACAGGCCTGAAAGGACTTATTGCTCGCCATCTTAGGGGATAGTCCATTTCCTAGCCACAAATATTTACATCCTCTCATATAAAAAATAAACTTACCACCTCAAGAGATCCCCAAACACAGTATCAGATTACTATTCAAAGTGTAGCATTCAACCATCTAAATCAAGTTCAAATACAAATGAGACTCCCCCAATGTGGTTTTCAGGCAAGAAACAGTGGTAAAGAGAGCTATTAATAATGGTAAGTGTGGGCAGCACCTGTAGCTCAGTAAGTAGGGTGGGCAAGGGATTTGAAGACAAACTTCTCTGAAGAAGACAGGCGCATGGCCTTCAGACATAT
>CAUYPK010086065.1:0-22045 GCA_963574355.1 Loris lydekkerianus | reverse complement strand
AAATGCTCATCATCTTTAATCATCAGAGAAATGTAAATCAAAACTACTTTGAGATATCATCTAACTCCAGTGAGACTAGCCTATATCACCAAATCTCAAGACCAGAGATGTTAGTGTGGATGTGGAGAAAAGGGAACACTTTTACACTGCTGGTGGGAATGCAAATTATTACATTCATTCTGGAAAGATATATGGAGAACACTTAGAGATCTAAAAATAGATCTGCCATTTAGTCTTATAAGTCCTCTACTAGGCATATACCCAGAAGACCAAAAATCACATCATAACAAATATATTTGTACCAGAATGTTTATCGCAGCCCTATTCATAATTGCTAAATCATGGAAAAAGCCCAAGTGTCCATTGATCCCCGAATGGATTAATAAATCGTGGTATATGTACATCATGGAATATTATGCAGCCTTAAAGAAAGATGGAGACTTTACCTCCTTCATGTTTACATGGATGGAGCTGGAACATATTCTTCTTAGTAAAGTATCTCAAGAATGGAAGAAAAAGTATCCAATGTACTCAGCCCTACTATGAAACTAATTTATGGCTTTCACATGAAAGCTATATCCCAGTTATAACCTAAGAATAAGGAGAAGGGGGAGAGAGAGGGTGATTGGTAGGATTACACCTGCGGTACATTTTACAAGGGTATATGTGAAACTTAGTTAATGTAGAATGTAAATGTCTTAACACAAAAAGTAAGAAAATGCCAGGAAGTCTAGGTTAACCAGAGTGATGAAAATGTGTCAAATGGTCTATAAAACTAGTTTATGGTGCCCCATGATTGCATTAATGTATACAGCTATAATTTAATAAAATAAATAAAGAAAGAAAAAAAGAAAAGAGGCCTAAGAGAGACCCCCTTGCCTCTTCCAACTTGTGGGGATACAGATGGAAGGCGTTATTGAAAAAGGAGATAGTGAGACCTCACCAGGTAGTAAGTGGATTGATCATTGCGAATCTTCAATCCTGAACTTCCCAGTCTCCAGAACTGTGAGGAACAGTTTCTGTTGTTTATAAGCTATCAGTTTATAGTATTGTGTTACAACTTCCTCATTTGACTAAGACAGCATTGTAGATAATAATAGTTGCCTAACAATTTACTATCATGACAAATTTAACTCTTTTTCCATTTGTGGGCATTTTCTTATTTCCTCTGTTTTGTCAAATTTCAAAGAATGAATGTATTCTTTGTCATAAATTTTAGTCAGCATTTTGGACTATTTTCTTTCATTAGACATTTTGACATAGAATTACTGTGCCATAGGTTATGAGTCACACCTGAGAATGTGACCTGATGCATATAATTAAGGGTGATCAAGACTCATACCCAGCATGTTCTGAAGGTGAAGTGTCTTGACCCCCTGATCTCTGAGTGGTCACCATAGGTAGAAGTCTTTGGTCATGAAAGCAGATATAATTTCTTCTTTCTGCCTGATAATTATTTAATGTAGGTTTTTTTTTTTAATTTTCTTTTTGCTACATAGTTGCAACTTTTTGAAGCCCCAAGAATGTTTCTAAGATGTTAATCAGAGTTGTACTCTACTCATTTTCTGTTTTTTTTTTTTTAATAATTTAATAAGCATAAAGCTTTTTTGCACCTAAGTATACATTAATTTTTTAAATATTTCCATAGGTACTTAAAAATATAATCTTTTATGGACAATATACAAATGGATTCCATATTAATTCTATGACTAAAACCCTTTATACCTGCCTTGGCTAGAAATTGTGTTTACAGAAAAATGAGAACAAACTAAACAGAATGAGGATTTTGTTTTCTCTCATGTAAAACAAGTATAAAGGTAGATAAAGCCGTGTTTATAATGGCAACTCCATTGCCATCCACAACCCAAATTTCTTCTTTGTCTCTGCTGTTCCAGTGTATGGTTTTCTCCTGATAGCTACTGAATTTCCAGCCATGCATCTGTGCTCCAGATAGCTGGGAGGAGGAAAAAGGAATAGCAAATTGGTCACATCATCTGACTAGCCAGCTATTTTCAGTAATCTTCTCAAAACACCACCTTCACAGAGAGAGACCCACAATACTTCACAGGTATCTCCTTGGTCCAATTCTCCGTTCACACCAGTGCACAGTACTGGTTCAAGTTTCCAATGTAATCTTATCACCTAACCACCTGTCTTTGGAAAGGTACCAGAGCATAAGTGTTGACAGCATGGACTCTGGGCTCAGGTGTTTGATCCAAGGAGATTATAATCAAAATTGCCTCAATTTCTTCACTTGTAAATGGGGAAAATCAAAACTATTTCATAAGGTTATCATAAGGATTAAGCTTCATACTGTAGATAAAACACAACCATGCCTATCATTATTGTAAGCCTATCGAAGAGTTAGCTGACATTACAAATTTGTCAAAAATCCCCCTAGATGGGTCTAATTACCCATTTGATCCTGTCAGATTTATGATCAGTCTTAGTTTTTGTTTGCTTTCATCTGTATCTATTTACAATTAGGAAAGACTCCCAGGACTGCTAAACAGATGAGATTCTAAGCCAGAAAGCCAAGGATGCCTTTGGTTACTCCAATTTTATAAAGAAAATAGATAATCCTTCTCAAGTATTTTGTTTTCTTAATGCTGTTTTCCACGAGGGAGGGGTCGCATTACCGATTCCTGCCATGGGAACAAGAGCAAGTTGATGGCAAACATCACGAGTCATCTTCAAATTCTCACAAAGATTTAACCCAGTCCCTGACACAGCCTGTCACTTCACTTTGTCAAATAAAGAAATGAAATTAGGAAAGAATAAATGATGAAAAGACAGAATCTATGTAAATGTAATCTAGTTGTATTTTCCATGTTTTTGTACCTACCAAAGAAAATTCACCCTAAAATCCTCACAGTAAAGACGAGATTGAGAGGGGCTGAAGCAGTGAGCTAGCTGAGCCTCGCCCCCCTTCACTAGACTCCAAAAGTAAAAATAGCAAACATATGGATTTCATTTCTTTGAAAATACACAAGAATTAAAATGAAAAAGAGGAAAGTGCTTCACAAACATGTGTTCTAATTCAACAGATGGATGGCTTATCTACTTATGCTGATAAAAGAAATTAACATAATGAAAATGTTCATTCCACCTTAATTTTTGCATTTTCTTGCACTTTGATGAGAGAACTTAAAGTCCCTTCTGGCCTCTTCAGGTGTTTTGACAATAAAGATTTTATTTTAATGTTTTTTTTTTTTTTTTTTTTTTTCTTGGCAGACAACACAGTAGAACACATCCAAGTATGTATTATTTTATTTAATTGTAAAGATCTACTAGTTTAATTTAAGAAATGAATGATCATAAAATTTTAACAATGATATTTCAAGCTACATACTATAAGTGGCCAAGAACTCATGGAGATATGCACATAGCTCATCATATTTGTTTTCTTTTTTTTCTCTTTTATTCTTTCTGAAGAAAAAGTTTAGAGCACTTTCAAAGAGAATTGGAAGGGGAGCCCTCTCATGAAGGAGCATAGGTGGGGGAGACCTAGACAGAGCTTGTATTTTAATAGCTAACTAGCATTGAAATTGTGATGCCTTTTGCTGTTGGGATTAAATAATGCTAAAATTAGTAAAAATTATTTAAATTAGTATTTCCTCAAAGAACATAAAATTATTCTTAATGTTTTTGCAATATTTGCATACTAATTTGAACTCTATGAAAAGAAAAATAAAATTTTGAGCTAAAATGGGTATTTTTTAAAAATATAAAAATAATTTTTTTATCAAATATTTCATAGGATATAATTCTAAGATTAACTTTCAGCCTATTCCTAAACAGTTTTATTTGCTAAATTCCCTTTGTCTGCCACAGAAAACAAATACTTCTGTTAAAAACTGACTTAGAAAATGAGTTTTGGAGTTACGTTAAGTTAATAGAAGTATTCAGCAACTATCAACTCTTAGAGATTACAGTACAAGCTATGCTATATGGAAGGTTCATGATAGGAAATATTTTCAAAAAGCATGTTAATTCTCAATGTTATATGTTCAATCTCATTAAAAATAAAAGAAGTTGTTAAAGGTAACTTTATCACATATAAAATTAAGAAGAATGTAAACAAAATGATTATAGTTGATGTTACTAAGGGTACAGGAGACAAAAGTAATCATTGATGGGGTAATTCACACTGGAATTTAATCTATTTCAGAAATTAATTTAGCAAAATGTATTAGTAGACTAAGATACTTAAGAATTCACTCAGCAATTTGGACACAGATGCATTTGTACAGATGTTTATGTACAAAACATTACATTTTTACATTATGTGACCTATTAATCCTGCTAAAAACTTACCCTAGTTACAATGATGTGTAAACCAAGACTTATATACAAAGGTATTTGTTACAGAATTGTGTATAAAAATGAAGGGAGATTTTCAGATATTTATATGTAGATAGTCTATATGCTAGAACCCAGTAATTTAATTCATACTTTAAAAAATATCTGATACTAGTTAGGAAAAAATAGTTCATGAAAAAGGCAAAATGAGACTGGACATTATGGCTCATGTCTGTCTTCCCAGTACTCTGGGAGGCCGAGCTGGGAGGATTCCTTGAGCTCAGGAGTTGGAGACCAGCCTGAGCAAGAGTGCCGGGATTACAGATTTTTTCTACTAAAAATAGAAAAACTAGCCAGGCATGGGGGTGGACACCTGCAGTCCCAGCTACTTGGGAAGCTGAGGCAGGAGGATCGCTTGATCCCAGGATGCTGTGAGCTATGATGGTGCCACGGCAACTCTACCCAAGGCAACAAAGTGAGACTCAGTCTCAAAAAAAAAAAAAAAAAAAAAATGGGAAATGAAAATACTAGGAGCAAGACAGCATCTGTATAGCATGATTCAAAGTTTGTACAGAAGGTGTGTAAATATATAAATGCTCATAACACAGAAATGCAAATAAAAACTGAATATGCTAAAATTCAAAAGAGCTTATTTATTTGTGGTCTGATTGCATATATTTTTTTCCTTTATAATTCTGTGCATTTTCCAAAGTCTCTACAATGAATGTGAATTTTATGATGATAAAATATATGGCATAGATTGTATTTATATTAATTGCTAAGTAAACAAGCAGTATGCAAAATGGTGCATGTGTTTTATAGAAATTGTGAGAAATGCACATTTTGGCAGACAATATTAATTTGGATGAATGTTATAATTAGTCTCAGACTTGGTGATTTTTCTATTTCCCTCATTGTTCTACATTACATAGATGGGTGTCTTTTCTGAGAGATATTTTTCCCTGTCCTATTTGTCAATTCAGTCATGTAATTTTTATCAGTGCAGTAGTATATACTCAAATGTTTATTTTATTTTTGAGGTTATAATCCAAGACTATCATAATTAATTTTGTTGATCAAACTTTTCCGACTTTTCCTCTTGGCAGATTTTTGGGGCTGGTGACTATGTCCTTTTCACATGCTCCTATTCTTTGGTTTTTGTTAATGTGCTGGTGTTTTTTAAGCATTTATTTACTCAAGGCCCTCTAGGGTCATCTTACATATTTCCTGCCCCATGCTTGGCATCAGCCATTTCTTGAAGGAACTTGTGTCCTTTCTTGTACAATTGTATCTGTAAACTAAGATCTTAGTTTCTTATTGCTAGTGGGGTATTGCTGCTTGGGAACACCGCAGTAATAATGCATGCAGGCAAGATCCATGGATAAAAGCTAAAATTAGGCATCCAAAGTTGAAAATATTTGTATTCTCCCAAAATATTTATTAATCATCATGATAATTTTAACAAGTGTCTACCAAATTCTTTGATACACCATTACTTCCAGAGATGGTGCTGAACCGCCATCATCATCCTCCCTGAATGTGGGCTGGACTCAACTTTCTTCTAAAGATTAGATTAGTGTTTTTCAACCTTTTTTTTTTTTTTAAAAACCTCATTGCACACTTGAACCTATAGTTAAAGTTCTGTGGCACACTTAAATTATGTTGATAAAAAAAGAAAGTTAAAAAGAAAAGAATATGCTTATTGTGCTTTTGAACTTCTTTTGAAAATAATTTAATTAATGATCTTCAAAAATTTTCACAGCACACCTGAGATCATCTCCCAGCACACCAGTGTCCTGTGATACACTGGTTTGAAAAATCACTGGACTGGAGTATGAACAAGGAAAACTAGTAACTTTACATTGGAGAAACCCAGCAGACATTTCCTTAACCAAACGGTCAAGGTCGACATCGTCAAAAGCCAGTCACGCTGGTGTTATCCCTGATACAATAAAAATACTTCAATAGTATTTTTCCAAAAAAATCTGTAAACCCAGCCTAATCATGAAATATTATCAGAAAAACTCAAATTGAGAAACAGTAGACAAAAATATCTAACAAGGAGTCTTCATGACATCTTAAGGTCATAAAAGACAAAGAATGGTCAAGAAACCTCCACAAATTGCAAGAGACAGGCCTAGGGTGGGAAACCCGTGACTCTGGGGACACATGTGGCCTTCTGGGTCCTTAAGTGTGGCCTTTTCACTAATCCACATTTTATAGAATAAATCCTGTATCATGAGGTGAGCACACAGCAGATACTGAATAAGTAAAACCTTAAATTATTAGTAGCAATAATGTATTTGCTTTATTTTACAGTAACAGAAACTGTGCTGAAAGTGTAAACTGGCGTCATATTCTATAGAATAAAGAATTTGCATTAAATAATTATGGGCGGTGTGGAATCCCTGAATGCTTGTGTGAACAGACTGCCAGTGTTTCTGGGTACACAAATCAGTAATCATATAGTGAGGTTATCTAAAGGAAATTAAGATCTTGATCTATTTTTCTGTGGCCCAGCCTGGAGGAGAAGAGACTAAATATTGTTTTAAAGGATCCATCGTGCGCGTGTCTGGGGCCAGAGTCTCCCTTTGAGTTCTCTTTTATCCGAATGTTGAGCAGTTCAATCTTCTTCACCTCGAAGGCTCTCCGTACGTGCTTACTGATGGGGTGCCTTCTAGGATCCTTTTATCCCACCTCTGATTTACTGAGCTCCACGGGAGCCACAGTGACTAGTGGAGAAATTGATGCATCTCTGCAGTTAATTGTTCAACTATATTTTAAAAAGGGATCCTGCATCTGTCAGAATGGGAGAAAAGAGAAAATATTTTTCATTTTAAGAGCTTGTGTCCCTTTTGATTGATTCTAGTCAAATAGAGGAAGTTGGCAATGATTCTGACTTCAAATAGTGGGCCTTGGAGGCATTTCTTGGGCTTCAAAGAATTATGGAACTTGATCCGTGCTTTTACAAAGTGTGCAGTGGTAGGACTGTATCTGAATTATTTGTCCCACAAATCTGGCTAAATAATATACAGCAGTACTAAGAAAATTAGGACACCATCAATGTTTCAAGTCTCAAACAAGAAAGTTCATCTTGTTATGATTAATAGGCTTGCAATATATATATACTGAAACAAAAGGAAGACTGAATAGTTAGTAATACTTCACCTTTTTTTGTATCATTGTCAAAGTAAACTATGATTCTATCTAGCCAGTTGAATTTATTGCAAAATTGTCTAGCTGTGACTATGTTTAGAAAAAAGCTGGAGTAAGCTGCATATAAAAATGTGAGCTATAATCACACCATGGCACTCTACCCAGGGGGACAGAAAGCAAAAAAAAAGTCTGTGGTAAATTGTTCGTAAAGCCAAATTACTACACTCATTATTTTATAGGTCCAGGAAAGGCGGGGCACCCAAGTTTTTCATGGTTGTGCAAAGTGTTTAGCAATGGCTAATATAGGTTGGCTAATAATATAGGTTCAAAACATTTTTGAAAACAAGTCTAAAAATAAAGGGGAAGAAATGTTCTCTGTAGTGAAGGGAAGCCTAAAATGTAAAGGAAAATTAACAAAAAAACAAACTCTGACTCATATACAATTAAGACATATCAAAAAATCAAGTATTCTGGAAAAAATTTCACTACCTTAAAAGATAAAGAGTAGAAGCAAACAGTAATATTCTCCAAAGCAAAGCAGAGCACTCAACACATTAGAATAGTTCAGTAAAATACATTTGAATGCAAAAGATTAAAAAAATAATTCATCCACGTTAGAGGCATGAGTGCAGAAAGATGGAAAAATCAATGGTGCCTCTGTGGTATCATCTGCATTTTAAAGGCCTAGTTGTTTGTATGCTACATATTTAAGTCAGACAGTCTGTATCTCTCACACCTTTCTTTTTTCCTTTTCCTCAGAAGTCCCATGCAGAAAATTGGAAAATCCCAGGATTTAAACTGTTTTGGCATCAACTAATGGATATTGCCATGGCTCTTTGCCATGAAGGCAGCTATGCCTATAAAAAGAAGATGGAGCCTTCTGCTCTTGCTGCTTTAGACTGTGTACACATTGGAGAGGAAGCTGGGGAGGTTCAGATCACAAAGTCTGCTGGGATACAGCCCCGTACGTAAACCTCCGCGTAATTCATAATTGAATGCCCTGCTCTCCCCTCCCCCTGGCTAGACTATACTCGTGTTTTTCTTTTGTGTGGGTTTGTAGTTGTTTGATTTTGATTTCATACTAGTATGGAGTCCAGTGGATACATTTTCTCCTATCCTCCTGGTACTTTACTAAGAAGGCAGTTTCAACTCCATCCATGTAAACACAAAAGACAAACACACACACACACACACACACAAACCCCCAAACAAACAAAAAACAAAAAAGGCTCCATGTTTTCTTATGGCTGAGTAGTACTCCACGGTGTACATATGCCACAATCGTCAATCCATTCCTGGGTTGATGGGCACTTGGGTTGATTCCACGTCCTGGTCATTGTGAACTGAGCTGCAATAAACATTCTGTTCTAAATGTCCTGGTGGTAAAATGTTTTTTGTCCTTCTGGAGAAATACCTGGTAATGGGATTACAGGATCAAATGGAAGGTCCACTTTGAGTCCTTTGAGAGTTCTTCATACTCCCTTCCATAGATGTTGTACTACTTCGTAATCCCACCAGCCATGCAGAAGTGTTCCCTTCTCTCCAAGATGTGATGCTTTCAGTACAACCACCCTGCTTCCCAACCAAAGTGCACACTTGCAGGACAGAACAATCTGTCCTCCATTCCATGTCAAAGGTTCAGAGCAGTGTTAGAACCCGTATTTGTGGGAAATTCCCAGGTGGCAAAATTGGGGCAATCATAAAACTATTATGAAATATGATTTTAAATGTATTTTGTTCCTTGAATTTCCTTCACAACCATTGTTCCCAAGTTCGCCATTTTATATATTTTTTTACAATAGCTCTAGGGGTAATGTGGAGATCTGGCAGTGGGGGAGAACATTTCAGCTCCTGTTGGATTAGCAAAAAACCAAAATTATATTGGATGCATATTTCTATTAGCTCTTTCAAAAGGAATATCTAAGAAACATATAACTGAGCTTGTAGATGTTACAGATGGTAAACTATTGTACCTGGAAGAACATGTTTTAACACACTTGACAAAAAAAAGCAACTAGACTATAAAACTGAGAAAATAAAAAAATATAAAAAGGCCAAAGTGAATGCAGTCAAAGGCTGTTAGTACTAAAACATCAACTAGAAGTGGAACTGAGATCGGAGGTGTATTTGTAGAGCTGGACAGCATTCCACCACACCACGTAATCCTACAGGCATGAAAAATAGAAGACAAACGTAATTTTAAGAGACAGAGAAAATAAATGACCAGCAAAGGCAGAAGGTCTAATAAGTAATGATGATCATTGCTGAAAATAAGAAACTTTGCAGTAGAGTTTCTTCCGCAGTTGTTGAGTGGCAACCATCGACAGGTGTGGATTATACACACAGTAAAACAAAGGTGCATATAAAACGCATTAGTGGTAAATGGGAGAGATCAATTTCTATACATAAATGAAAAACAACGCACAGCTTAATTATGGACAGTCTGAGCCTTGTTAAATGTCTGAAAGACCAAAGAACGGAGACGTCTAAAAAAAACAGTAAAGCTAAAAATAATTTGAAAGATTAAAGTAGCAAAATTCAAAAACAACATGATAAGCAATGACAGTCCTTTTAATTACCATCAAACAGCAAAGGGGAAGACACCACACCAGCTTTCAAGGTTCTATGTCTGTCTAGCGCTGCATAAATTACCCGTCAGCTTTGATCCACTAAATCAGAGAAATGTGAATAAGTAAGGAACATATCAACTGTTGCTCTTGGAACGAACAGTTTCGAGCAAACTGTTAGGAAAATTGGTCATACCAAGAGCTGGCTTGATAGGGAGGCGCTCACAACTTCACCCCATATCCCTGTGGCTGTGCAACCAGACCGTAAACAACACCGCAGTGAAATTAGCAAGCAGGCTCGGCTTCACAATAAACTCTTATTTTTAATTCCCTCCCACACTGAACACAAGAACTGTCTTTGATCATAGCATAACTCTCATCAGCCCGGAAGCCCGATACCTTCATGTCTGTGGAATGTTTTACACAGAGTCTCCTTGGTGGTATGACCCTCACATCTGCCCAAGTGTGGTGTCTGTAAAGAAGGCATCTGGAAAAAGCTGGAATGTAGATGAATTTATGAATTTCCCCAGTGGAAGATAGCATGGTAGCACATTACCTGAACACCTGCTGGGGACCTCTATCCTGCCTGGGAAGTCATAGCCCCTCGGTCTCCTTGTCATCCGACTGCAAATGAACATTCCCTGGACCCCAGTTCTGTCTTAGAAGTGCTGTAAATACTTTTTAGGACAGAGGAAGACAGACCACAAGTTGTCCTGCACCTGACAGCTCATGATCCTAAGTTTTCTCTCCCCATTCCTGTGGAGAAGTGGGTGGAGAGAGGAGTCGGCAATGTGGGAAGGTGTCCCCACCCCAGACTGGGGAAATGGAGGCTCCCTCCACGCCAACCACCCAAGGCTGTGGACACAGCCACCTCTGCTCCCAAGTATGGGCTTTTGGCACGAGCTTTTGGCACAGGCCTGTGGCTCAGCTGCTATTCCAGGCTTGCGGGGGGGAGGGTACCTCAAAAGTATTCTGCTCACTGCACCCTGGTTTTGTTGGAGGGTACCGTTCATTTCCCTTCTTCATGGACAATTCTGCAGCTGTCCCAACCGGGGATTCTCAGCCCTTGGGTCTCCGAGACCCACAGCCAGCATCATCCCTGTACCCACAGCAGCCTTGGAGGCCTGAGGGCTCCCATGGAACTGGTGGTGGTGGGAGTCGTCTGGGGCTTAGGAACTCAGGGGGGCACTTCTAGCTGCCAGTGTGCTCAACATGCAAGAGGGGCCCTTAGGACCAAGGGGACCAGGCACCAGCTCACCTGCAGTGGGGCGGGGGGACTTCTTCATGGGCAGCAACAAGAACTCATTCTTCACTTCACTTCATGTAAGAAATTTGTATGAAACGGTGGCTGGCCACCAAGGGGAGACTGGGTAGTGAACTAGACCCACAAGGGATCTGAGCCTCACGAGGGGCATGCAGGACAGCAGATGCTTTTGCTGTTGCATTTCATCCTGTGGCCCTGGATGTCGCCCCAGCTGCCCCTTGACTGAGGGCAGTTCATCGCTCCTGCCACTCCTGCCTCTGTCAGATCTCTGGCCTACAGGCATCTTCAGTCTGAGATCCTGACGGAGGCTGCATGGCTGATGATAGGAGGCAGGGACAGTCAACAACCCTGGACACCTATGTTTCAGGTAGACTTCCTGGGTACTGAGGATGCCTCATCATACCTATTCAGGATACCAGTATCCGTGAGCTAGGACTGCATCAATGTCTATCATATATGTACGTTAGCACTTGTAAATAACATTATCCCTATGTGAGCCATGGCTTTAGTCACAGATATTAATTTTTTTTTTTTTTTTTTTTTGGCCAGGACTGGGTTTCAACCTACCACCTCTGGCATATGGGGCTGGCGCCTTACTCCTTTGAGCTACAGGCACTGCCCTAGTCACAGATATTAAAATGTATGCTAAAATACATCTATCCATTAGCAGTGTTCAAGTATACAATTATCCTATCTGCTGAGCTGACATTTGTCAGCCTGAAACAGGAGAGTGGTCCTACTGAGCCTTGCCTAGGACTTCAAAGGAAGCATCTCTAGGCAGCAGAAATTTCTACAGTTAAGGTTTGAGGCCCAGTGTGGTGGCTCATGCCTGTAATCCTAGCACTCCGGGAGGCTGAGGCATAGCACATGGGTTGCTTGACCTTAGGAGTTCAAGACTAACCTGAGCCAGAGTGAGACCCCTGTCTCAAAAAATAGCCAAGTATGGTGGTGGGCATCTGGAATTCCAGCCACTCAGGAGGCTGAGATCAGAGAATCACTTCAACCCAGGAGTTTGAGGTTGCTGTGAGCTATGATGCGATAGCACTCTACCCAGGTTGAAAAAGTGAGACTCTATGGCCAAAGAAAAAGAAAATAAATAAAGTTGTGGTTTGATTCAATAAAAATTATGAATCACAAAAACAACTACTTTACATTAAGATCAACTATTCAGACAGAAAATAAAATCCACTCAGTTTGAATCTAAGAGCTTTCTATCATCTGTAAATTTGCCGTAACACCTGAGCTTAGATTGCAACACTGTGAATTATGGCTCATTCCCTTTTTGATAAAGACCAATTTTTTTTTTTTTTTTGTTGTTGTTGTTGTTGTTTTCCATTTTGGATTCCCCACAGTCATTTGCACATAGTAATTATAAAAAGAACATTACTTAACATTTTGGGCACACCTGCTGTGTAAGAGTTTACACTTTAAACACATGTTACCATATATAATTCATAGCATCTTTATGAAATAGATAAAACTGTTATCTTCATTTCACAGAAGATGAAATTATGGAATGAGGATACAAAATACCTTATTCAGTTATTCAGTGTCAAACCCAATGGTAGCTCAAGGCAGTGTGATTTCAAACTACTCTTAAGTAGATGAGAACTGTGGCCAATATATGTCAAAATATTTTAGGAAAGTAATTCTTTAGATAAGAATCTTCAGGTTCAAGAAAGCATATTTGTACCTATGTAACTTTAATCATCTCATATTCAATTTACTGTTTTTTCCTAGCTAAACTAGTTTTATAACCTTCATGATGGAATATTGCAGGATTTTTCTTCTCATTTGATATTATAGCAGCAATTTCCTCATCATACTATCTGAACACACCATCATATACCCCAACACTTCAACTATTCTTCCATAATATGCTTCATTCTCACTCCTGAATAAGCCATAAAATTATTGCAAAGGCCAAAACATCAATCCTCATGACAGCACTCCATAAAATTCCTTACGTTGACATAGCAACTACAGACATGTTTTTTCAAACCTAATTAAACTAAAGAACATAAATATTATCTTGTGTTTTTTGTCTTCACCAAGTTTTTTTTTAAGTGTTTTTTTTTTTTTTTTTGTTTTTTGAGGCAGAGTCTCGTGCTGTCACCCTGGGTAGAGAACTATGGTATCATCATAGCTCACAGCAACCTCAGACTACTGGACTCAAGTGATCCTCCTGCTTCAGCCTCCTAAGTAGCTGGGACTACTCCCCACACCACGCCTGGCTTACCAAGTTCTTTTGAAAAAAACAAAAAACAAAACAAAACGAAACAAAACAAAACAAAAACCCTGCTGTATTTTCTTGGCTATAATTGAGCTATAGAATGTATGTCTTTCCTAAGTGTTTGTAGTAGTATGCCACTACAAAATTAGGATCTGATTCTTCCAAAGTTATAAGAAACCAATCACTTTGTGTTCTAATCTTTCCCAATTTATGAACTAGGTTGAAATAATTTTACAAATATTTTTATTTAATCAGAATGCTCTAAAATAGAAGTTACTTAGATTCTATCAAAAATAGATGAATTTATCTATTGAGTTGAAATTGCTCTCATATTATATAAACTATCTCACCAACTTGGTGCTCCTGTGTTACTCATGGCCTGTTTTAGGTATCTTTATAGAGTGTGGAAACTCAGGTGGCAGTCAAGTGTCCTTTTTGAGATCATAATCTAGAATAATCTTATTTTAAAAAAGCCTCTGTGATACGTAAAAAAATTATTTCAATTTGTCACACTGAACTTGAATTTTCAACCCCAGTATAGAGACAGCTCCCACGAACAGACATTGCTCTTGACATGATCGTTATACAAAAGTTTAAGTTTTCAGAGAAGATGAGAAAACCTTATGATATGTTTCTTTGATTCCTATTAGTTTTCCATTGTGGGTTTCCATTATATAGTTGATTTAAATATAACTAACACATGTAAATTGTTAGTGTAATGTAATGTAATTTAATGCAAATTTAAACTAACACATGTAAATGTTAGTTTTCTGGAAGCAAGCTGGTGGCAAGGTCATGAGGGTGTTGAATGGATTTAATGTGAGCCTCTGGGAAATATGCAGACCTCACATGTATTTAAGAATCTTTACCTTGATCAAATTGCTTGTTCCATATAGATAACTCCAAACAGCATCTCAAACCATTAAATGTATATCATTCCACTGGACTATTTTGTAAATCATGATTATTCAAACTTTAATATTCAAGTAAGTTTAAATTAAGTATAGTTTTAATAGTGAATCATTTATAATAGTTTGAGCTTTACAAAACTAGAAACACAAATTCTAAGGGAATTATTCAAAATTATAGAAAGGTATCCCATTTAACTTTTTGTAATTATGATGAACAAAGAGCAAAATGCTGATTATATGTAGCTACTAAAATGAATCTAAGACATGACATTAATGGTATTTGAACATAAATTCTTTAACCCCACAATTATATCTGTAAATACATAGTATCTACCCATTAACCTTACTACTCTGGTTTTATTTTTAATATATTAACACAACAGAATTAATTTTTTTTTGAGACAAAAGCTCAGTCTGTCACTCTGGGTAGAGTGTCGTGGCCTCAGCTGAGCTCACAGCAACCTCAAACACCTGGGCTTAAGGGATCCTTCTTCCTCAGCCTCCGGAGTAGGTGGGATGATAGGCATCCATCACTACGACCAGCTAGTTTTTCTATTTTTAGTAGAGACAGGGTCTCACATTTGCTCAGGCTGGTTTCTAACTGAGCTCAAGAGATCCTCTGGCCTCAGCCTCCCAGAGAGCTGAGATTATAGGTGTAATCCAGCCCCAAAGGTATTTTTATGATTCACCTATTATATCATATTTGCTGTGGATGAATAATTTTCTTCACAAAGATTTTAACCATCTATAAGCCTTATATGTAGGGTAGTTGAGCATGAAATATACACTGGAGAAATCACAGTTGTATGCCTACATATCAGTTATGACTGGTTTGAAAATGTCACCACCATTTTATAATAAGCTCCCTCTTACCAGAGGATGTTTTTATGCACAGCAATAATACAGGGAATGCAAAAATAAGGTCTTTCAATAAGAATAAATATTCCACTTAAAATGGAATGCCATTTTAATTCTTTTATACATTTTGTGATTTGTGTCAATATAACATAGATAGCACACCACATGGAAGACAAGAAATTCTAAATATATGCACGCAACATCATGGAAGTATGTCTGAAACATTTAGAAGCCCTCTGGAGAAGGCCACTAACTAGTGTGGTCTTTGTCATACAGGTTACACAGCTGGAAAGCAAGGCAGACTCAGGAGAGCTGTGCTCCAAGCCCACCTAGACCTCTCGGCATGCAAAGCATTAACTGTACACAAATGATTTAAAAGTAATGTAGTCTACGTTGCCAGGGTAAATCATCTAATCATTTCCACCCTATACTAGGCCTGACAATTAAGTTCACTAACTCATTCTAGAAAAAGTGCTACATATTTCATTGCTGAATATCACTATGGTCACCTTCTAAATACTCCTCTTGGGAAGCTCTGCACCAATGCCAGTGCCTAGTCCACCCTTCAAAATACTTTTTATAGCATGAGTTTGAGAAATTAATTGATTGTCAGACCTTGTACCATAACAGCTCTGATAGCCATTCCAGGATGAGAATTCCAAAATTGCTTTGGTGGTATTTGATCCCACAATCCCACTACTAGGCATCTACCCCAAAGAAAAAGAATCATTTTATCATAAGGACATTCGCACTAGTTTGTTTATAGCAACCCAATCTGCAATCATCAAGATGTGGAAGCAACCTAAATGTCCATCAACCCAGGAATGGATTAACAAACTGTGTTGTATGTACACCATGGAATACTATTCAGCCATTAAAAAGATGGACACTTTACATCTTTTGTATTAACCTGGATAGAGTTGGAACACTGTTAGTACTTTACTTAGTAAAGTATCACAAGAATGGAAAAGAAAGTATCCAATGTACTCACTACTAACATGAAGCCAGCAGACGAACTGATACACGCCCACATAGGAGATGAATCAATTCAAGGTGGGGGTGGGGGAACAAGAGAGAGTAGGAGGGAGGGGGATGGGTGTGCTCACACTTGATGGGCACAATGTTATGGTAGGGCACACCTCTTGGGTACAGGACACAACTACAAGGGGGACTCTACCTACCAAATGCAAACAGGGTAACCTAACTCTTTGTATTATACTTTCAAATTAACCTGAAACAATAATTTTAAAAAATGGCTTTGGTGAGAATCCAAAATTTTTAACCAAATAAGTAATGTCAAAATTAGCAAACAGATGTAGCTATTTGAAACTTTTTTTTTTTTTTTTTAGACAGAGTCTCACTTTGTCACACTGGGTGGAGTACCATAGTCTCATAGCTCACAGTAACCTTCAACTTTTGGCTCAAGTGATTCTCTTGCCCCAGCCTCCCAATCACAAGTGCCCACCATGACACCTGGCTATTTTTAGAGATGGAGGTCTAGCTCTTGCTCAGGCTAGTCTTGAACCTGTGAGCTCAGGGCAATCCACCTGCCTCGGCCTCTCAGAGTGCTAGGATTACAGGTGTGAGCCACCGTGCCTGACCCTATTAGAAACTTTTATGTCTAAGAAATCACTGCTATTAATAAACATAATGCAATGTGTATGTAATATGTACATATATACACATTATGTATGAAGTGTGACCATCTAGTATATATGTAGTATGATATTGCATATTATAAAATAATAATCAGGACTGAACTATTTTTAATAAATATGGACTTAATGGTTTATTACATATACACATATTCCTTTTCAGATCAAATAAAAAAATATAAAAATAGTAATAAAATAAATAATTGATCCATGAATGGATTAATAAATTGGTATATGTACACCATGGAATATTATGCAGCCTTAAAGAAAGATGGAGACTTTACCTCTTTCATGTTTATGTGGATGCAGCTGGAACATATTCTTTTTAGTAAAGTATCTCAAGAATGGAAGAAAAAGTATCCAATGTACTCAGCCCTACTATAAAACTAATTTATGGCTTTCACATGAAAGCTATAACCTAGTTACAACCTAAGAATAGGGGAAAGGGGGAAAGGGAGGGGAGGGAGGGGGAAGGTGGGCGGAGGGAGGGGGTTTGGTGGATTACACCTGCAGTGCATCTTACTAGGGTATATGTGAAACTTAGTAAATTTAGAATGTAAATGTCT
Source organism: Loris lydekkerianus (assembly GCA_963574355.1). NCBI lineage: Eukaryota > Metazoa > Chordata > Mammalia > Primates > Lorisidae > Loris > Loris lydekkerianus. The sequence goes on along the minus strand of CAUYPK010086065.1, from coordinate 4,533 downwards.
TCGCACAATAACTAAGACAATGCCAGGAAGGCTATGTTAACCAGAGTGATGAAAATGTTCAAACGGTTTATGAAACTAGTGTATGTTGCCCCATGATCACATTAATGTACACAGCTATGATTTAATAAAAAAAAAGTAATAAAAATATTCTCTGAATCCTTTCAGTGTATATGCATATTGCTTACATTGAGTCATTTAAAAATAAAGGTATGTAATAAGGGGACCACACCTATGGAGCACATTGCGAGTATAAGTTGGATCTATCATTGTAGAACACAAATGTCCTAATGCTATAATTGGGTAAATGAGGTGAAAGCTATGTTGAGTAGTATGATGTAAGCACTCCAATTTGCACAAATAATGAACACACTGAAAATGGCATAAATGTATTTATGGTCTATGTACAAAAGACTTAATAAAAAAATAAAAAATAAATAAAAATAAAAGTATGGCCTAATTTGAGGTTTTTCATACCTGTATGGGTCCAATGATTCATTGTGCTTTCTCACATCCTTTCCAGAAAAAAGTACTATCCAGAGAAAGAGTATGAAGTATCTTTATAAACTGTGTGAGAAAATCCTAAAATCATCACATGGTATCATCACAAATAGTGTAGTGATGTCAAAATTTGTTTCAGAAGAAACCACAGGTATTTACGGGTTTTGGTTATTTATTTATTTATTTATAGACAGAGTGTCACTCTGTTACCCTGGATAGAGTGCCAGTAAATAGCTCTGTGTCATCACAGCTCACAGCAATCTCAAACTCCTGGGCTCAACTGATCCTCTTGCCTCAGCCTCGTAAGTAGCTGGGACTACAGGTTCCCGCTCCACACCCCGTTAATTGTTCTAATCTTAGTAGAGACAGGATCTGGCTCTTGCTCAGGCTGGTCTCAAACTCCTGAGCTCAAGCAATCCATCTCTCTTGGCCTCCCAGAGTGCTGGGATTACAGGTGTGAACCACTGCACCCGGCCCACAGGTGTTACTTTTTAAAACAATCATATTGACTTTTTGTTTACAGTGTGAGAGAAAGAACATTTCAGAATTACTCAAGAGATGGGTGAGCAAATAGTGCAGCAGAACATACGGAGTCCACATACAGCTGTGTGCCACACACAGAAGGCTGCCTGTCTGTATTACCCCACCGTGACTCAGGAGGCGGAATCTGTCATCAGAAACTGCTGCCGTTTGTCCTCTTTGTAGAGATAAGAAGATAGAGCCCAGGTGAGCCTGCTCACTACAGTCCTCTGATCCATTGTCACCGTGATCCATCAGTCCCACCACTGGGTAGACCCAGTGAACTGAAATCAGAACCTCAAAGGCATGTCTGTATTCTCACGTCCACTGGGGCTTATTCACAACAGCCAACATACAGAAAACACTGAAGTGTCCATTAGCAAATCCATTTCTTAAATATGTGTATGTTGTAGAATACTTTTCAGCCTTAAAAAAAAACAAAACCCAGGAGATTTTGTCGTTCGCGACAACATGGCTGAACCTAGAAAATACTATTTTAAATAAAATAAGCCAGGCTCAAAGAGACACATACTATATGATCTCACTCCATACAGAATCTGACAGAGTCGACCCAGAAATAGTAGATTGGTAGTCGCTAGAGGGTGAGGAAGGTAGGCAGGGATTCATGGACCGAGGGGATGGGGAAGGAGGGTACAAAGTCATAGTTAGATGGCAGGATTAGGTCTGATGAGGCACCACACGGCAGGATGATTTTAACTAATAGCAATGTGCTCACACCTGTAATCCCAGCACTAGGTGGCAGGTTCAAACCCAGCCCCGGCCAAAGACTGCAAATAAATAAATAAATAAATAAATAAATAAATAAATAAATAAATAAAATAAAACAATTAGTGATGGTGGGCACCTGTAGTCCCAGGTACTTGGGAGGCTGAGGTAAGAGAATCGCTTAAGACCAAGAGTTTGAGGTTGCTGTGAGCTGTGATGCCAAGGCACTCTACCCAGGATGACAGAGAGACTCTGTCTCTAATAGCAATAATAATAATCATAATAATGATAATGTATTACATATTTCAAAATAGCTAGAAGAGAGGATCTTCCACAAAGAAAAGGTAACTATTTGAGACGACAGGGCGCCCAGTGAGCCTGATCTGATCATTTCACAATGTCTACATGTATTGAAACACCACATTGTACCCCATAAACTTATACAATTATTATTTGTTATTTACAAATTAAAAAAACTTTCTGTTAGTATGTGTCATGTAGAAATTTACTCATGCCAATTTTGTTCCAATTTATTTGTTTCTGCTGTACTTAGCGCTCTCATGTAGACAAACCCACATTAACATGTATTTTTATAAAGTGCATCCTCCCTTCAAGGTCATATCTTCTACCAGCCACGATAAGGCACATTAATTTCTAGCCAGGAAATTTTTATCATGGGAGAAGGCTTGAGGCCTATCACACTCCATGATTTTTATGTTAAATGTCTTCTTGCCGCTTAAAAATTTCTTCCATTCTGCTTTCCCCCCTCATTGTAAAATTTTTGTGTTTGAATGTGTTATTTTAACACTTCTATTTATATGATTATATTTTAATTATCTCTACAAAACCTACACAAACTCTCATAATTTTGGCATACCCTCTAAATTTAAAATAAGTACCATGCTAACACATAGACTGATGTCTGTGTAGTCTGTTGTATTGAGAAACTTTTCCTGTTAATCTCATCAAAAGTTCCCCTGATGAAGTTTTGATAGGTTTTGTTGTCATTAGTAGAGCATGCTATGAACTCTGAGTTTTTAAATGAAAAGATTCCATTGTCATCAGAATGTTTATACATTCTGTAAAATAATGCATCATGTAGGGAGATTGAATTCATCTTATGAAGGTTTTGCTGTATACTGCTTATGTGTTAGAGTTAAAACAACATAAATGAAAACAAGATAGTACTCGGAGATTTATTATTTTATGAACAATCTACCCAAAAAACAAAATTGTGATCCCTAACTGAGTCCAGCCAAGGTGCCTATCTAAATTGTCTCGCCTCATTCCAGGTCAAGTTTTCAACCTTAGACAGAAACATCAAAGCCATCTATAACTCTTTCTGAAACCTATTATCAAATGAGAAAAAACCTCTTAGCTGACTTCCTTATCTTGTGATGGGGCTTTGACACTGGAATCAACTAATAATTGTAGTTGTTCACAGAAAAGGTCAGTTTTGACAAATGGCCTCTCGCACATGGTGAAAACACTCTTTCACTGTCAGGCCAAGGTTTTACTCAGTAAATGCAGTTATACAATCAGAAATATCTTTGGATGGACCACAACACACCTATGGGGCATTTGGAGGAAAGCACAGGTTTCATTTTTGCCCTAAATTATCTTTCTAGTGACAAAAACCAAATACAAATTGGTGCAAAAAGCTATAGGTGACAGAGTTACATAAATAAGTCACTGCAACTATGCAACAATAAGTGTCCACCCCCCGACCCCCACCCCTGGCCCTGCAATCAAGGGTGGTTGAAGGATAAAAGGATAGAGTAGGGACAATGCACAAATGCTATTGTATTGCAGCTAGTCACAAATACATGACAAGTTTAAGCTAGTGACTTTCTTTTATTATTTTATTTTATTAAATCACAGCTGTGTACATTAATGCAACCGTGGGGTACAATGTACTAGTTTTATATATGATTTGAAATACTGTCATCAAACTGGTTAACATAGCCTTCACCGCATTTTCTTAGTTATTGTGTTAAGATATTTATATTCTACCCTTAGTAGATTTAACATGTACCCTTGTAAAATGCACCGTAGGTGTGGTCCCACCAATTACCCTCCCTCCACCCATCTCTCCCCTCTCCCCTCCCCTCCCTCTCCTCTTTCCCCTTCATTTTCTTCTTGGGCTATAGTTGGGTTATAGCTTTCATTTGGAAGTGTGGGTGCTTATAAATTAGTTCCATAGTAGGGCTGAGTACATTGGATACTTTTTCTTCCATTCCTAAGATACTTTGCTAAGAAGACTATGTTCCAGCTCTATCCATGTAAACATGAAAGAGGCAAAGTCTCCATTTTTTTAAGGCCGCATAATATTCCATTATGTACATATACCCCAATTTATTAATCTATTTGTGGATCGATGGGCACTTGGGATTCTTCCATGACTTAGCAATTAAGAATTGGGCTGCAATAAACATTCTGGTACAAATATCTTTGTTATAAAGTGATTTTTGGTCCTCTGGATATATACCTGATAGAGGAATTGAAGGATCGAATGGCACGTATATTTTTAGACCCCTAAGTGATCTTCTTCATAGCAGCGTGGTTAAATGGGCATTGTTCAAATTCACACATGTGTCTTCATTTAGGGTTGAGAAATGAACTTTGCATGTGATGTTTTTCCATAGCATCGAAATCATAATTATGATCTGTTGTGTTTTAAAAATAATGTCATTAGAATTAGCTGAGGTATTTTTAAGAGTTATTATGTAACCAAACATTAATACATTTTAAACAAGAATTCTTATTGTATCACATGGAGCTAACTCACCA
>CAUYPK010086064.1:0-12718 GCA_963574355.1 Loris lydekkerianus | reverse complement strand
TTGAATTTTACTTTTCTGAGAAACCTTCAAGCAAGCATTTTAATAGAGTCTGCAACATTTTTCTTCATCAACTTTGCTAAAAGTTTCTAATTTCTATGTATCCTTGACACATGTATTTTAGGGTTCACTGTGAATATGATGTAACATTTCATTGTGATTCTACTTCACATTTCCCTAAGAATTAGGACTTTAGGCATCCTTTGAAATGCTCATTGGCCATTTATACTTCTTTGAAAAGTGTTACTGGCAAAAAAAAAAAAAAAGAAAAGTGTTAGTGAGCTCCTGACATTTACCTGGTTCTGTCCCCTAAAATGTTAGGATTACAGACATGAGCCACTACTCCAGTCCTCTTTTTAATTTTTTTTTTCTTTAGAGATAGAGTCTCACTTTATCACCCTCAATAGAGTGCTGTGGTGTCACAGCTTACAGCAACCTCCAACTCCTGGGCTAAGACAATTCTCTTGCCTCAGCCTCGGGAGTAGCTGAGAATACAGGTGCCCACCATAACACCCGGCTATTTTTTTTGCACACTGCTGGGGCCAGGTTTGAGCCTGCTACCCTCAGTATATGGGGCTGGTGCCGTACTCATTGAGCCACACACAGCACTCCTCTTTTTAAATTTTTAAATTAGGTCACTTCACCTCAGTCATCTTTGTTTGTACCTTTTACCTACACATGGTATACCAAAGTTTGACAGATATACATGGATAAGAAAAATGGGAATTTGTAGCTAAATGCACCATTATTTACAAAGCATTCCTTATAAGATTTTCCATCATATTTTTCTGTGTGAAGATAAGGACATTCATATTCTTTTTTTTTTTTTTTTTGGTGGCTTAAAACAACGTTAAGTTTATTATTTCATAATTCTAGAGGTCAAAAGACCAAAATCAATTTCACTCCCCTAAGCGCTCTAGGGTAAAGTCCATTCCTTATCTTTTCCAGCCACTAAAAGCTACCAGCATTCCTTGGCTGGTGACTGCATCACTTCAATCTCTACCTCTGTGGTTACATCATCTTTTCTTGCTTTGTATGTAAGCTCTGCCTCCTTCTCATAAAGACACTTGTGATGGTATTTAAGGGTTACCCAGATAATCCAGGATAATCTCACCATCTCAAAATTCTTTCTTTTTTTTGAGACAGAGTTTTACTTTGTCACCCTCAGTAGAGTGCTGTGGCATCATAGCTAATAGAAACCTCAAATCTTGGGCTCCAGTGATCCTCTAGCCTAAGCCTGCAAAGTAGTTGAGACTACAGGTGACCAACACAATGCTCGGCTATTTATAGAGATGGGTCTATATAAACTCTGGCTCAGGCAGGTCTCAAACTGGTTAGTTCAAGCAATCCACCTGCATTGGCCTCCCAGAATGCTAAAATTACAGGTGGGAGACACCACACCATGGTGCCCAGCCATCTCAAAAATTCTTAACTTCCTCACACAGGCAAAATCTTTGTCCTATAAAGTGACATTCATGGGTTCCAGAGACTAGGACACAAATACCTTTTGATGGGATGTTATTCGTGTTATTCTGCCTACCGCAAGAATATAATATAACCATTTTTTTAAATGGTGGAGAATAAAGACAAACTCAAAAGAGGTTTTGGAGTGTTGCCAGTAATCATGATTGGTGCTGGTGTTTGTATTGTTTTTCTTTTTTATTTATTTATTTATTTATTTATTTATTTTTATTGTGGAGAAGGGGCAGGGAAAGAAGGCGGGAAAAGAGGTGCGTGACAGGGTCGGGCCAGTGGCATGGTACCACATTGGCTGTATCTAGGTAGAAGCAGTTTCAGGCCGGGCCTTGCTGAGTCGTTGGTACGCGGAAGTAGCTCGATGGATCTACTAGTCAGGCTCGGGAAGTTGCACTAGGCCTCAGGCACATGGCAGGGCCCAACAATTCCCTGTTTTGTTTTTTGTATGGCGGAAAAACTTAGCCCCTGTCTTAGGTTGCCTGCTCTTGCAGTTTCAGTCTTACCCATCATGGGGATACAAACATCAATGGTTTGGTCCCTGTCTTAGGTTGACTGAATGCAGAGTGATCTTACCCGTCTTTGGGTACTATGAATGTAATCTACCGTGCAGCCTTGAGCATAAGCAATTCTCTTGCCTCAGCCTCCCAAGTAGCTGAGACTACAGGCGTCTGCCACAATGCCCGGCTATTTTTTTGGCTGTAGTTGTCATTGTTGTTTGGCAGGTCCGGGCTGGGTTTGAACCTGCCTGCCTCAGTGTATGTGGTCAGCGCCCTAAGGGCTGAGCTACGGGTGCTGAGCCATACAAAAACTATTTTTCTTTAATAAACAACTAAATTCATTTGAACAGTACGGCGAACATTCAAGTGACTTCTCTGCAGAGTGAAAAGAGGGCAGGTGGAAAGATTATTTATTTGATCAAGTCTGAGCTTGCAAATATCCCATCGTTGGAACCGAGGAATGTGGATTCCAGTAGCGTGGTAGCTGTAATAGAATATTGAGTCTCCAAGAGCAAACTGGGAGGAACATAAAACCATGATTCTTTCTGAACACTCACAGGCAAGTGACGCTTTTAGTGGTGAAGGCAGAGCTGCTTCTGTATCATGGTTACATTAGATCAGGAAAGATGAGAGGGAACCAAATAATAAACACATAAATTGATTTTCAGAAAGCGTAAATACTCAGTAGAGATAACTTAAAAGTTAAAAATATCGTGAGTAACTGAGTCTGCCTTTTTTACATACAGTAGTGTAAGAAAGAATCTCAGGGAAGGTGATAATTGAACAGTGAATGGAATCAGGTGCCAAGGTTTGCTAGTGTGAGAAATCTGGGAAAAGAAGGTTCCAGTCAGGACGGGCACCAAGATGTATCCTGGCATGTCTTCACAGAGCAGCAAGAGTTGAGTGACAATATGTAAGAACCAGGCTTTTCTCTGAGAACAAGTACCGTAGGCAGGGAGACACGAGATTTCTCCTTCAGGAAGGGCAGAGAAAGAGCCGGACTGTTTGGCAGCTTCTCAATAGTCACGTGCCTGGAACACGTCCATTTGTGTGCAAGCCTTGCCTTTGCAACAGAAGTCATTTGCAATCAGTACAAAGAATAGCTCTGAGCATCATTAGGAAAAATACACATTTCCCAGAATATGGACTCTATCATTAGTGAATTTTGTTTTCAAGTATAATCTTTTATAACAGAGAATTTTATGTCGTGTTTGACTCGGGGGGCCCTTGAGGTCTGATTACCTGGATTGTCTTGTCGTGCTAAGAACTTTCTTTTCTAAAGAACCAGGATGAGATGGAGCTCTACGATCTGAAATATCAGATCCTTATACGTGTTTACATTGTAGTTAAATATGCCCATCTTGTCCAGATGATTTGTGCCATCAGTCTAATTTGTTATTATGTTTGCTGACTTTTATTTTCCAATTTTTATTACATGTGTCTTCCATGACATTTAGAGGCCAGAGGATACTGGACAGAGAGTTGAGTGACTAGGATTCAAGATCGAGTTGCTGTTACCTTGTTATAAATCTTCTTTAAGCCACAATTTCGTTTTTTTAAAAGTAGAGTATCGGTTATCTGCCTAAATAGTTATTTAGAGTTATTCAGAGTTATTAACAGAGTTATTTAGAAAAACAGAAGGAATATTGTATGAAAGTGGTCTTTGAAATTGCAAAGCACTGCTCCAACGAAGGCTACGATTACTCCAACAAAGAGGTGATTTAACTCTGCTATTTTCACACGATGATAGGAAGCTACTCTTTAAGGAAATATGCCAATAGGTCCTTCTACTGGTATAGAATCATTAAACTATCATTTTTCAGAAAAATAAAAGAATGTCTTTTATAATAATGCCATATTTTCAATTTGAATTCTGTATGCTTCTAGTTTTGATGGATAGATTATCCACATTCTTAACGCCGGGTGTCTCAAGGTTTTTGTTTTTTTTTTTAAAGATGTATAGGCATATAATTGTAAAATTACATATGCATGTTTAATAGGTACTTTTCAATTAGAAAGGAAAGCAAGATGCAGATTCATGGAAATATCTAAGCAGATAAATTTACTAGTTTCTGCACATCTGTCAAATTCAGAACCAGGGAGACCAGGGACCCTGGTGGTTTTTACCTTCCGAAGTAGTAACAGTGTATCAGTGACTAAAGCATAATTGAAGTTAGTTAATATAACACATATACCTATCAGTAGGAGCGTGCTATTAAAATAATTATGTGGGTTTAGTCACAAGAACCTATTTTTATCACCCATTTTTGTTATCACTGTTTTTTGTCACCAACTCACCAAGATAGCACTTGTCACAACATGTTTGTAATGTATAGCTCATGGTTCCCAAGTACATAATTTTGTAAATAAATCCGAAGATGAACTGTTCTGATTATAGTAACAAAAATGTGAGTTTTTCATTTTTTGTTAGAGGGAATATTTGAGATATGATTGTCATAGAAAAATGTGTGCGTGTTTTGGAAATTATTAGATAAACTGTTTTCTGTACTTGAAAGAATATAGGGACTAATAATATAATTGTACTCCCCCACTGAAGATGCAGGCTGTCATGACCCCTATGGTCCTGGTCTCGGTTGCCACAGGAAGGAACCAGACGTGACACGGATTAGAAGTACAAGCTTGCGGGAGGTGGGCTAACCTTAGTTGCAGGGTGGCCCCGAGCCCCCTCCACAACAGCCATTTTTTTAAGGTTATACACAACAGGTGTGGAGAGTTAAGGGAATTACATCTAAGGGCCGCATGCGTAAGGATTGCCACGTGTCCTTTCCCTACAACCCTCATGAAGAAGTACTAAGCATCAATGTTTAACACCTGCTTACTAGTGAGTGACCAATCTAATCTCATTCTGGAATATTGAGTTGCTTGGGGGATTGTCCCTAAGTCACAAAACATCTCTAGGCTTGCAGAAGACTGTCCTGCTCTCAGTGTGTCCTTTTAATGTGATAAGAATCAGTAACTGTCCTTTGCAAGCCTGGTGTGCATTCCTCTACAGCACGCAGCAGAAAAAAAGAAAGTCAGCTTCATGGGTGGTCTCTGAAGTCATGCGTGTCTGTAACCATCGTGTCTCTAACACAATGCTAAGTATAAGGACGACCTTACAAAAACGAATGAAGCCTGTGCATGGTGTTTGGCATCATGTAAGCGCACAGTAATGCAAGTAACATCCACCCTGTTTTACAGCTGTAGCAAACGGTCAATATTTCAGCCATAGGGCTCCAGAGTGACTGTGTTTCACTCTCTCCCCCTTCAAACACCTGTGCTTCTCGTAACCTGTGTCTGGGACTTTCTTCAGAGGACAGCTGGGCGGCTACTGGAGCTCTTCTGGCCAAAGTGGCTGAGAGTTCACACCTCACCCAAGACCAAAGCGACTTACTGGCAGACACAGTCGGAAAGTTCCTGCCCTTTCCTTCAAGGAAGAGGGAGTTTAGCACGTTGACTGCCCTACTGGGAAAGTACTTTCCCCTTGGGGCCACTGTCAAGGTCACAGACCTTATTAGGTCATGATAGGCCAGGCAGCGCCTGTGGCTCAAAGGAGTCAGGTGCCGGAGGTGGCAGGTTCAAAACCAGCCCCAGCCAAAAACTGCAAAAAAAAATAACAAATAAAAAAGGTTAAATAAAAAAGATAGGTCAAGAGTTATGTGAGTTATATACGCTTCCTGAGGCTCTGGCTCAGAACTAGCGTAAGTTCAGTACAACTCGAGCATCCCTTAATGTATTAAAGTCTAATTCACACTCCACAGCTCCAGATCAATTTCCGGTTGGCCCCTCACCTCGCTGAACACCCTTCCTTGTGTTTTTCTCATTTTTTCCTTTTATTTTTTATCCAATTCTCTTGTAATTTCTTCTGGGTACGCTTTCTTTATAAATCACCTGTGCTCAGGTTCTCATCAGAAGCTGCTTCTGGAGAACCTAAACTCAGGGGGCACTCTAGGATCTGAGCGCAGAAAGCCTCTGTGGTTATCAGTCACACAGGAGAGGGCAGCGGGGACAGGTCCCTCACGGTGGAGCCTGTGTCCTTTTGCCATTTCATTAGCAATTAATTACACATTGCAAGATTTTACAAAAACAAATGAGATGCAATAAATTAGGACCAAGGACTGAAAAATAAGCAGTTAATTTCTTAAGAAGGAAAACATACTCATTGTGACATGAATAAAACTAATTTTTTTGGTCAAGTTAGTTGAATTTTTATTACATGAAGATAACTGCCTTATTAAATCTAAATTATTTTGTTTGTTCTTTAAATTTGTTTATTAAATCATAACTATACATCAATGCATATATGGGGTACAATGTACTGATCTTATATACAATTAGAATGCTTACGTCAAACTGGTTAACACAGCCTTCACCTCGATGAATGGAAGAAAAAGTAACCAATGTATGCTGTACTATTATGCAACCAATTTGCAATCACCCACACTCTTATAAGAAAGATAAAACACAACTGTAGCCCAGGATGAAGGTGAGAAGAGGAGGGGTAGGGGTAGAGGGAGGGGGGTTGGATGGGGGAGGGTCATCGGTGAGACCACACCTATGGTGCATATTGCAAGGGTACACATCAAATCTCTCAGGTGTAGAGCATAAATGTCTCAAAACTTACTTATATTAATTACCTTATGTGACACCAGATCAAATATTATTTGGTTCCTGACAACTATCTTATGATTTGAAGTAGCATATATGTATCCAAAGTTAATCTTTGTTTTGTTGTTGTTGTTGTTATCAAAGGGGTGCTGAACCCTGTGTTTATTAGTGGGTAATGACAGTGGCCCCTGTAACCCTCATGACACTATCCTCAAAACATTGCAAAGCAACAGTCAGAAACCGGAGAATTTAACAAGAAACACTTTATCCTAACAGGATTGTTAATACAAAACTCAAAAAATGAAAATGAGTCTAAAACCAATGTTAATCTCTAAAAGGCTCGTTTTTGGCTAAGCCAGGGGGGTTGTTTGGCGATGCTGAGTTCATTAAATGGTTTTCCATTGTAGTAACCAGAGGCCAGTAACCACATAAAATAAACTTACTTAGGGTAATTATTGAGCAACTGTTCTTTGGCAAGAACAGTTACTTGAGAAGTTGGGACATTAGGAGTAACATCAACGTCCACTTAAAAAGGAAGGAAAATGACTCAAGAGATTTGTTTTATTTCTTGGTGAGTCCACAGATGCTGCTAATACTGCAAAGTTGTTTGTTAGAAGAGTCGGGACAAGCTGAAAGTGAAGGAGGGTAAGTCACTACATATTCTGCATGGAACAACCATAGGCGGAAAAACTTTTAAAGAAGTTGAGAAGGCGATGATGGGCACAGATGGGTTGCCGTGACTTCCCGTCCCCCGTCCTTCCCTGATTGTTTCACTGCTCTCTGCTTCCCGCCAAAAAGCTTCCGTAAAGTCCCCTTCATTGATCCCTGCCCTTCGGTGTATCACTGTTCTGTGGATTTAGGGATTATATCTAAAATTCCACGGGAGCAACATTAACGTTGTCCTTTAGTTTTTTTAAACATCCTCAAATCCTATAATCAGCACACATGCACATAAAGCAAATAAACCCAAAATCTCCAAAAACCCTTTCAACGGCCTTTTGATGAAAAACTGGCTTAAACTATTCACTTTTTATTTTTTATTATAAACCTTTTCTCCTCAACTCTTAGATTCATAATGTGTTAATTTATATCTTTCTTCTCTTCCTTTCTAAAATCTGATATAATTTCATAGAAATTATTTCTTCGATATTTGAAAAGCCTCACTATCGTTTTCCTTATCCTTTAAATCCAGAGTTAATACCATGGGTTTAAACTTAGATCGATTCTTGTAGATTATCTATTACAGTATAATCTTGGCTTGCGTACATGAGTCAAAGATATGAAATGACATTTGGACATGCGTGCATACACTTGTGATAATTAAGCTCTCTTTAAAAATGTATTTATATATTTTCTCTTCTTTAATGTTGAAAATAAAATGTATAAAGTATATGCAACTTTCACTAAGTTTACCTTAAATAACAATCACAATTCAAACATAGCTTGTTAACTTTATTTATTTATTTATTTACTTATTTTGTTTTTGGAGGCTCGGATGGGGTACAAATGTACAACTTTATTTAAAATAGAAATTAGGGCTGAGTAGCTATAACCCAACTATACCACAAGACTATGAGGAAAGGACCAAGGAAGGGGAAGGGAGGGGGGAGGTTTTGGTGGAGGGCGGGTGATGGGTTGGGCCACATCTATGGTGCATATTTTTATCTATAATAAAAAAAACAAAAAAAAAAAAAAAAAAAAAATGTTGCTGGGTGAACTGGCTGGCAACCTGTATAATTCCGAAACTGAACCCACACCTTTCATCATTAACTAAGATAGACTCTCACTGGGTTAAAGATTTAAACTTAAGGCATGAAACTATAAAAATACTAGAAGAAAGTGCAAGAAAAACTCTTGAAGAAATTGGTGTGGGCAAATATTTTATGAGGAGGACCCCTCCACCCTCAGGCAATTAAATCAGCTTCAAAAATACACTACTGGGACCTGATCAAACAAAAGAGCTTCTGCACAGCCAAGAACACAGTAAGTAAAGCAAGCAGATAGCCCTCAGAATGGGAGAAGATATTTGAAGGTTATGTCTCCGACAAAGGTTTAATAACTAGAATCCACAGAGAACTCAAACGTATTAGCAAGAAAGGAACAAGTGATCCCATCTCAGGCTGGGCAAGGGACTTGGAAAGAAACTTCTCTGAAGAAGACAGGCGCACAGCCTACAGACATATGAAAAAATGCTCATCATCCTTAATCATCAGAGAAATGCAAATCAAAACTACTTTGAGATATCATCTAACTCCAGTAAGATTAGCCCATATCATAAAATCCCAAGACCAGAGATGTTGGCATGGATGTGGAGAAAAGGGAACACTTCTACACTGCTGGTGGGAATGCAAATTAATACATTCTTTTTGGAAAGATGTTTGCAGAACACTTATAGAGAACACTAAAAATAGACCTACCATTCAATCCTGTAATTCTTCTACTAGGTATATACCCAGAAGACCAAAAATCACATTATAACAAAGATATTTGTACCAGAATGTTTAATGCAGCCCAATTCATAATTGCCAAGTCATGGAAAAAGCCCAAGTGCCTATCAATTCACGAATCGATTCATAAATTGTCGTATATGTACACCATGGAATATTATGCACCCTTAAAGAAAGATGGAGATTTACCTCTGTCATGTTTCCCTGGCTGTAGCTGGAACATATTCTTCTGAGTATAGTATCTCAAGAATGGACGAAAAAGTATCCAATGTACTCAGCCCTACTATGAGACTAATTTATGGCTTTCACATGAAAGCTATAACCCAGTTATAACCTAAGAATATGGGGAAGGGGGAGAGGGACGGAGGAGGATGGGCAGAGGGAGAGTGGTGGGATTACACCTACAGTGCATTTTTCAAGGGTACATGTGAAACAACTAAATGTAGAATATAATTGTCTTAACACAATAACTAAGAAAATGCCAGGAAGGCTATGGTAACCAGTGTGGTGAAAATATGTCAAATGGTATATAAAACTAGTGTATGATGCCCCATGATTGCATTAATGCACACAGACATGATTTAATAATAAATATATAAATAAAAAGAAAAAAAATTAACATTATTTTTGTTAAGATCAACTGGTAAGCATAAGCCCTATGACTTTGAATGTTTTCTAAGACAGCACTCTCTCTATATCCCAGTTTTTACCCTTGTTGCATTAGTAATGAGCTTGCCACACTAAATTCTACTTCTTAAAACAATCATCAAGGAATTGAATGACTTATCTGTAACTTGTGTTCATTTACCTCTGGCTCTTTCCCATTGATTTTCTACCCTTCCAGAGCCTGTGCAGTTTTTTAATATCTTGATCAAAAACATAACCTATTCCATAACACCTTCCTTAAAAGTCTCCACTAAAATTAAGTGTTTCAATTTTAACATTCCCTGACTATTTAAAGTACCAGCTGTTCCTAAAAACAAAAAATAAACAGAAAGTATAAAGCTGTCCAAACATAGCATCTTTACAATTCTTTACTTCCCTCTTTCTGCTATGACTTTTAATACTTGTGAATGTTTTGTATAACTAGACAATCACAATTTAAGATTCTGCATTTAGTTGATAACACTTCCTCCAGAAACTGTCCTCTCACCAGAGTTAGGAGCTTCTTCCACAATACTCAATGCCTGTTCCCTATTTGTGTTATTGCTCAGAACTCATTGCTATGTTTATCTTTAAGCATTTGCAAGTAGACATTGAGTTTACGGTGTTAGGCACTGTGGAGAATATTCACTAGTGAGTAAATAAACGTCTAAGTGTCTATATCATAGTATCTCAGAGATACTCTGAGATATCTCAGAGTCTGAGATACTATGATAAATGAGTCAGGTATACAACCACATACTGCTTAGTGACAGTAATACATTCTGAGAAATGCATGGTTTGGCGATTTCATCATTGTACAAACATCATAGAGTGAACTTACACAAACCTACATGTGTAGTAGGCTATATGTTTCAGCCTACTGTTCCTTGTCCACAAACCTGTATAGCATGTTACTGTACTGAATACTGTACATGATTGTATTTGTGCATCTTAACATATGTAAACATAAAAATAGTATAAAAATGTGATCTACAGATAAAAAATTGTAAAGGGCACTTACCACAAATGGAGAATGGAGGACCACACGTTGCTCTGGGTGAGTTAGCAAGTGAGGGGTGAGTGAATGTGAGTGTGTGGCACATTGGTGTACACTACCAAACACTTTATAAATACTGTACACTTAGGCAACACTAAGTGTATTAAGAAATAAAGTAATTGAGCTATGACATCATGATGGATGCCATGTGATAGAAAAGTTTCAGCTTCATTCTAATATTTTTAGAACCCTCATGTAGTCTGTAGGTGACTAGAATGTTGCTAAGTGCTGCACAGCTATACTATGTAAATCTCATGAAGCTTAATGGAGGTCTGAGAATGAAAATTTCTAATCAACATTCAATCACATAACTAAAAATTATGGTAACGTACTTGATATAATAAACTTAATAATGTAACAAATTAATGTGGCTTATATTTTTATCATAGTACTTTTATATCATTCAGTTGGTATTTTTTGGCACATTGCTTAAACTCCTTGAATACCTCTGTGGGCAGGTATTGTGTTGCAGTGATAGTAGCTGTTGGTATGGAGGCTTGCACATACTTCTAGGAAACCCTTAATATGCACTTCTTTACTTTTACACTCTAAGAGCGGGAGAAAACGTTCCAACACCAGTAATTAAAATAATAAAATATAAATTCAATAACATCAAACATTTTAAATTATCATAATCAACATTTTTAAAAGAGGAATAGTTAATTTATATCATACTAAAGCTTAATTTTTCTAATGTATAAATCTAAGAATCAGTAGAGAAAAAAAAAAAGAAGAAAGAAAAGGATGATTCAAAAAAAGAAAGGCAAATGCAAGGTGCTTTTAAGATTACAAAATAAGCATAATTTCATTTATTATTTGGGTAGTGCAAAGAAATGTGCATAGACATAACTTTTTTATCTATCAGATATAAAAGGCTAAAAGTTTGGTAAGTTCTCTGTTTGATAAGTACTCTGTGAAATTATGTACTTGTTGATAAAGAGTACAGATAAGTGTTCTGATTTATGAGACAGTCTCATAAATTCCTAGTAAAGTATAACCTGCTATATCTTAAACAGGAATACTTGACTGTGTTGATTGAAATAAAATTTATATATATATATATATATATATATATTCAATATGTAGTTATAGTTTATGGATTTTGTTCTATAGAAATATGAACATATATGTATAAAATTATTCATTACTGTATTATCATTACAGCATTATATGAATATAATACTATTCATAAATGTCCATGGATAGGCATTTAACCCAATTGTGTTACATACATACAGTGGAGAAGCACGCATAAGTGAGCTAACAATAAAGAATTATTTTATGTACTCATTTGGAAAGAATCTCATGCATCTATTTTTAATTAAAATGGCAAGGTGGTAGGCAGTAAGAATAGAATGCTTCTATTTAGGTAAAAAAGGAAGAAATAATGTTCCTACAGTACCCCTAGAAAGCTACAGTACAGATTTCCAAAATAGAAAGAACTGAATGTTTGGAAATAAATGGTGAAGGAAAAACATTTTATATTTGTTTTTACACTTGTATTTTCAAAATGAGCTATGGGGATGTATTAGCTGGCCAATTTTTTAAATTAAGTTTACATACTGAAAACAGACTGTTGGAATGAATTAAAGGACCAATTAAAAACTAGAGGTTTTCTATCATTAATAGAAAGAGTCCTGGGATGTAGATAAACAAAAGCTCATGCACGCAGGAGGTGCACAAAACCGCAACAGTTTGCTTTCATCTGAGAAGCTGAGAAGTAGGAAAACAGATACGTAGGGCATATGTATCACAGGCATATCACAGGCATCTTTGATTTTCAATGTAGATGGATGAGATCTTTATATTTTGTAGTGCATCCAATTTCATACTTTCTTTTTATATATATATTTTTTTATTATTATAGATAAAAATATGCACCATAGATGTGGCCCAACCCATCACCCTCCCTCCACCCAAACCTCCCCCCTCCCTTCCCCTTCCTTGGTCCTTTCCTCATAGTCTTGTGGTATAGTTGGGTTATAGCCTTC
>CAUYPK010086062.1:0-32560 GCA_963574355.1 Loris lydekkerianus | reverse complement strand
TCATATGGTCTTTGTTTTTTAATTTGTTTATGTGCTGAATTACATTTATGGATTTACGTATATTGAACCAGCCTTGGGACCCTGGGATAAAACCGACTTGGTCATGATGTATAATTTGTTTGATGTGTTGTTGGATTCTGTGTGTTAAGATCTTGTTGAATATTTTTGCATCTATATTCATTAGTGATATTGGTCTATAATTTTCTTTTCTTGTTGGGTCTCTCAGCTTGATTTTCATTGAGATTTACTTTCACATGGCCACTTAAGTGTTGATTGATAGCTTCAATTTGGTATCGAGCACATATGTTTGTTTCTCCATTCTTAAGTGATGTTTTATTTAGAAGAATGCTTTTCAGTTTCATCCAGAACATCACAAGATTGCTTGTTTTCTTTGATTTATATTTCTTTTCTTTTTTTGTTTGTTGGTTTACAGCTGAGAAGTACTCTATAGTGTGCACATATTCCATTTCATTAACCCATTCATGCATTTGTGGGCACATGAGTTGTTTTCACATCTTTGCATCTTTCCCATCTTTGTGAATTGTGCTGCTGCAAACATTCGAGTGCAGGTGTCCTTTCTTTATAAAATGACCTTTTTTCCTTTGGGTATGTACCCAGCAGCGGGATTGCTGGATCAAATGGTAGGTCTGCTTTAAGTTCTTTCAGGTATCTCCATGTAATTTTTCATAAAAATTGTACTTGCCAATATCTGTCGTCGTAGGACATTTTAATATAAGCCATTCTCCCTGGAGTTAGGTGATATCTCACTATGGTTTTGATTTGCATTTCCCTAGTGATTAGAGACATTCAGCATTTTTTTTTATGAGTTTCTTGGCCATTAGTATATCTTAATTTGAAAAGTTCCTATCTATGTCTTTTGCCTACTTTTTAGCGGTGCTGTCTGGTTGTTTCTTCTTGATTTGCTTGAGTTCTTGTAGATTATGGTTATCAGTCTTTCATCAGGTGTAGAGCATGGGAAAATTTTCTCCCATTCTGTAGGGTGTCTATTTGCTTTTTGGATTCGTTTTTATGATTATGAAAACATAGTGTAAAATATTGATAAGAAGGAAACAAGAGTAAATATGATAAGACCAGACAAAAGGTCATGGCAGTCGTTCCACCGAGAAATGGTAACTTACACCACGGACATGTAGGTGGGGAAAAGTGAAGAGACAGGGTCACAAAGTATGAGTATGCAATGAGAAAGTAACACCTCACCTATGGAGTAGTTGTCAGAGTGAGATAATTGCTTACTAGAGTACACAGTTGTCAGTACGTGACAGCATTCGTGATTTTTATTTCCATTATAATTGTAAACATCTCCATAACTTTATTTCCGTATCTCTTAGTAAATGGTGATTCACTTCCTTTTACGACGAAAATTTTCATCTTTGCTTTGGATGTTGTCCTGCCTAATCCCATAATGTTCTCTCATTATGATCCTGTGTTTAGTTATAGCTTACCTTTTCTTTCTTAAATTTCTGACTCCACCATCTCTCTTAACTTCTTAAAATCAAAATGTGAACAAGCTGAATTTCTGCCATTGAAAACTGTATTCCCTTTTCTCCTCAGACCACTACCCCACCTATCTGTTTCTTTGTCCTTATCAACATTACTCAGTGTCTTTCTTCCTCACCTTCTGGTTTTTTGGGGGGTTTTTTTGCATTTTTTTAATCCCTCAAAATGCATCTTTAAGCTTCCATTTTTGTACATTGTCCTTGAAATAGGAGACACAAGTTTGAAAAAAAAAAAAAAGTCTTGCTTCAGAAGGTCAGCTTAGTGAGAGAGACAAACCAATACACTGAAATGTGTAAGCTGATGTAGGGTACCGTCATAAAGCTATGCACAGTCCACCCCCTGGTGACGCTCCCCCTGTCCTACGCACACTACATTCATTGTATGAATCAATGTTGTCATCTTAATTGCTAAACTCAGGAACCTCTCTCTGTCCTCAGTCTACTTTCCTTCTTAGTTATTTAATTCCTTATTCTCCTCATCCTGTCTCTTCTCCTGTTTACATTAATTTTCTCTCTCTCTGGATTGTTCTATATGTCTGACTGCTCCTTTTTAGTCATCTTTTCTGCCTTTTCCTATGTCTGAAATATCAATATTTGATAGAATTTTGTTTGTGGCCTTATTCTGTCTTCAATCCATATATTTATTTGCTCATTCAAAAAAATGTTTGCTTTATCAGACATTGTATTAGGTTGTAGGGATATAAAATAAAAAATAGGAATACAAATAAGAATAAGGTGTAGTCTATCTTTCAGAACATCCCTGGAGTCCAATTGAGGAAATGTATATAAATGAGCAAAACAAAATATTGTGCAAATACAAATCACACCTATCCCCCTGGCATAATGGAAGGATCAAAATAGAATGACAAACTTTCTCATGTCACTTATGCTTACAGGTAACAACAACCAAATCTCTATCTCCTTCCCCCACCTTTGACTTTTTTTCTAGATACTTTAAGCCCAGCATAACTATTATGAAGTATATTATAGTCTTTCCTCTCCACCCACCTGTTTGATTCTTTTTATTACCTGTCTCTGTTAATAGTATCATCATGCACTCAATTACTAAATCTGAAAAATAAGAATAATTTTGAATTCTATTCTCTCATTCCCTAAATATAAGCACCATTCCTACATATCCCACTGCCTCTATGCCTCTTGCCAGAAATATTACAATTGTCTCTTTTGTCCTATCCATACATCTCTCAATTTTGTAAATGCCATCCTCTGTCCTCTGCTGAAATGTCTTTCACCATAATTCTGCGTACAGTTTCAAAGCCTTTGTGTTTCCTCTGGTACAAATTACAAAGTCTTCAATAGGCAGTGCCCTTCACTTACTGTTCCCACCCTTCTCTTCCACCGTCACTGTGTAAGATTTCCCTGTACTCCCTGAAATATACTGAGCTACAGGGAACTACTTTGGTATATCCCAGACTATAGTGAACTATTTCCTCTTTCCAAAATATGTCTTGCTCTTCATACCTTTATACCCTTTCCTTTATCTCTAATGCCCTTCCTCACCTTTCTAGCCTGAGAATTCCACATACCCTTTATGACTGAGATAAATGTTATTTCATCTGTAAGTCATTCCTAATACCACCCAACCTCTCATAGGCCTTTGACCATGTCTCTGTAACATTGTCCCGTGACTACATATTTTTATCGTTTCCTCCCCAACTGTTAATCTTTTCAAGGTCAAGTATCAAGTCTTAATCATATTTCGACTTCTTCTCATCCTCAGAACCTAGTAACAGTATTAGATTCATCTATACGAGGCACTCAATAAGTGTTTGTTGAATTAATAAACATTTCTGACTTAAAAAAAAAAATCTTTGGATTCTCAGAAACACTCTTTCTGCCAATTGCTATTACTCAAAGTCAAATATTGGCCTGTTCCCAACTTAAACTTACAACTCATTCAATGTTCATATTCGAGCTCTAAGTCCCACTGTCTCAGCCACTCCTGAGATCTATTTAGCAAACTTCACAATTTATTTAATAATTTCCTACTGAAGCTCAAACATGAAGCCACAGATCTTGAAGAATTTAATCATTGCAAAAATTGTACCTTCATGTTAAGGTTTCATAGATTTTGAAACATTTTCTGAAAGATTAGAAATAGGTAAATACTAAGTCAATATTTTTTTTATGTTTCTCAGAAAACTAAGTGATTTCTATTTTACCATGAAATTTTATAGTACTTTGATAGAACTGTAGGATCCCATATACTTTTCCTAAAGATTTGCTACTTTCTTCATGATTTTTTGAGATCATTATTTTAATTAAAATATAATGGTTCAAGCTAATAGCTAAGAGATGGAGCTACAGATCTGGACTACATAAGTTTCGATTCCAACTCTGCCCCTTACTAGGGATTTGACTTTAATCACATTTATAACATTTCTGTGTTTGTTTTCTCATTTTAAAAATTGGGATAATAAAGTAAAATGATGCATAACTTACCCAGTTGAGTAAATGAATTGATACAGGCAAAATGCTGAAAACAGTCCTAACGCATATTGAGTTTAATACATTTTTTTCTGTTGCTATTATCAGGAACAGTAGCCATTGACAATGGTATTTGTTAAAATGTAGAATTTGATTATACAACTGGATGCATGTTATATTTTAAATATGAGGAGTGAGTGTGTGTGTGTGTGTGTGTGTGTGTGTGTGTGTAGGAGAAATTTATTTTTCTGATTAGTCAATCATTTTTCAATGCAGAGAAATTTTCCAGGTAATTGTAAATGAATATACTTGAGTGAATAAATAAAATGCAGATTCTGGCTAACGATCCATTCTACTCTAAATTTTAGCTGGTCAAATTTGATAAGCAGCTTTAATCCAGATTTCTCAAGTTGATGTCAATCAATCAATCAGTCACACTTCTGGCATTAGCCTACGACCCCCAGTATATATGCTATCTCTTGTCATTTCTTCACCCTGTACAAGGTCTTGAACTTAGGTAGCCCACTGAAGCATGAATTAAAGAAGAAACTGATATCTTTAAACATTCCAGAAATAAATCTAATTATAAAAATTAACTTAGTTTTTATCCCCCACTTAGAGATAAAATATTTTGATTCAGATATTGATATATGTTTCATAAAGATAAAATTTACATTTTCAAGAATAATAGAAAAAACTAACACTTCTGGAAATGCTAAGGTGGCACAGTGAATTGATTTTTTATAATTCTTGTGTTTCTAGGACTTAAAGTTTTTCAACAATTTTGAGTTGTTTATCAATATCATGAGGAAATAAAATTACCTCTTAAGGTTTTCTAAAATATATCCTATGGTCCTTTATACCAGTGACTTTAAATTGTATATGAGATTTTCCTATTTAAAGAGAAAAGTTTGTTATATCAAATACTGTTTGAAAATTAGTGTAATGATTTACTATTATAAGTAACATTTAAACTTCATTTTAAGAAATTAAAACTTGTTTGTTATGGGGTTAACATTTTAACATCACCCAAATGGTAAACTTGAAGTGTAAATTTCTCAGATTCATTTATTTGAGGGGCAGTATATATATTTAACCTGCTCTCCTGCTCACTGTGTTCCTTTCCATTATCTTTTATCTGCCCATGTACAGAAATATCTATATACTTCCATCTGATGAAAAGAGTTCTTATTTTTGGCATGCAATATTAAATTGGAATTTATACCTTTTTCCTTAAATTACTAGCTTAGTTTATCAGGTTCCACATTGAAACCAAGATTTGACATTACCATGTCTTTTAAATTCATTTTTAAAGTATTTTCCTCTTCATGTATTTCTGTTAATAAAAAGACTAAATGTTGAGATGTGTTCTTGAGAAATATTTTCTACTGTTATATGTGTTAGTAATTTTATATTGGAGTATTTTAATGTTTAAAATATTTTAAAATAACTTGAATGTTTATCATAAGAATAGGTTCTCCAAAGTCTATAAAAACCCTACCCTTTTGCACTAAGTTTCCTCAAAGAAGAAAAAAAATGTTTTTGTTTACAAAAAAACTAACAGTGACATCCAAAATAAAAAGTCACCTAATCATCTCTGAATATATATATATTTTTTTTTACTTTGAGAAGGATATAAAAAGACCTGAATTATTCCTCTATAATTCATCTCACCCATGATAAGAGGAAAACAGTAATGAAATAGAAATAATGACAGGGGTTGGTATATTAGGAGAATAGGCTCTTTTATATATATTTATTTGACTATTAACTAAAATCGTGTGTGCCAAGATTTAGGTTAGTTGAAAGCCTCTGCAAACTGGGCTTATGGAAACCGTAACTGATCCTTCTAACATTTTGTTTTTTCATACACTACGAGAACGCATTTCCCCAAAAGTGCAAGATTCCCATCTTAAGATGTGATGAGATGCTTTTAAGAAAGCCTAAAGTGGAGGAGAAACATCTCTTTTAAAATTCTAAATCATGTAGCTAATGTGAGCTCACACAACAGAGCCCTGCACATTGAAATATTTTCTCATTTTTAAGGGAATTAATGGCTCTCCATCAGCCCTTTAACATGTAAAATGAGTAAGTTACTTGTGTCCAGTACATCCAAAAAAGAGCCAGGATAAAATAAACATAAGGGGTTGGATATCTTGGAAAAAATCTGTCATGGGTTTGGGTTAATCATCTCCAGAAGAAATTCAACTTGATGCCTGAAACGTAAGACTTCTTGGAGAAAGCAGAAAGGCCCGAGGCAGTGTTGATCTGAAGGAGTGCTCTCCATGGGTCAGAGCCGCTCTGCTGGCAGAGTGCAAACCCAGTTCACAACCGGGCCTCTGAAAAGTTGTAAAAGACTGCAGGGGCCTTCCAGTGCACGCACTCCAGCTTTGGTTACATAGTTTTAATGGCCCCATTTCTTATTATAAAATAAAACTTAAAAATAAAATCTGTGCCTAATTTTCCAACATTCTGTCCATCAGTGATAGGATTGTTTCCTTCAATATTTGTGGAATAAAACATCAAGTTCTTTAAGTTTCAATAATCATATAGAAAAAGCATTTGTAAATACGGCACACCTTGATTTGGTGCAGTTTGCCCAGTGTCCTAGTCTTAGGCTTCCAATCATTGGAACATGAGTCATCTAGGCAATTCTTAGGATTAATTCTCTTCTATCACTTTTCATACATTTTTGTAAGTTTTCTTTCCGGCCATGCACTTCTCTTCGTATGAAATACCTAACACCTTATGCCTTGGAGACTGGAAAAATGATCGTTTTAATTATCAGTAATGGTCTTGAAGTCCAGGGAAACTGAGCTAGTGCTAAATAACTCAACTCAAATCTCTGCTTTGCCCCAAATTTCCCATTATCTTAAATTCTATCATTAGAGATAGAGTCTGTTCACTCCAAAGAAGAGGTGCATCAACCAATATGGAAAAGGAATCATTGAGGTGTTAATCCTTAAGAGTACAGAAATGACTACATGGTTTTAGCCCATGTGATAGTAACTATGTTGCTAAGTTACCACAGCAAGTCTTAAACCTACTTTAGAAGAAAAAGAGCATAAAGAAATAATGTTTAGCTACTTTTGCTTCTACATCCAATTTTATTGTACCTAACTACTAAGGGAGTGGAACTCAGGTAAGTTGTTGATTAAAACAACTGTGTGTGCCCTAAAGACTATTTTTCCCCCCTTTTGAACATGTAAAGCTACTCTAACTAGTTCTTATAAAGAAATATCAAGTTTTAAACAATGTCTGACTCAGTGGTTTCAATGAATAGAGTCCTAAGTGCTGAAGCATTTCAAATCCTTTTTAGTCTGACCACTTGGTGACCTGATAACTATTTCCTGTCCCTAAATAAGGTTATGACCCAGGTCTTAGAGTGAGAAACTCAGATAATTTTAGAAACAAGTCAAATGCCATAGTACCAAAGAAATAGAAGATAGTTTGATGTAAATTCTTTCTTTTAAAAATGGAATTGTATATCTTAAATATTTAGGAAAAAAAAACATGTATTAGCTTCTATTTATTCTATTCTATGTTTAAGACTGTGAAATCATTGATTTTTATTTCCCATTAGGTTAATAAATCATCAGGTGTCTCTAAAAGATTAACTTGCAGTACAACTTACCATTTCCATCCCTTTAAAATAATTTGCGTTACAAAATAAATAAGTGGGTGAATCAGATGTAATAATATTGTTATTTGAATGACTCACCAGAAAAGTTTGAAAACAATTGATAAAAAGTTTAAACTTAATTATATATGTCTGTATGTGAGTGCAATCATCTGCCTGTATTAGTTTTTATAGCTACAGAAAGTCAAAAGTCACAAAAGAGCAACAACAACAGAAACCTGGTACATTTCAGACAATATGATAGGAATGTTTCTAACCACTTATTTGAGCTGTTAAAATGCCTTTGGCAATTAGATTAGGGGAAGGAAGACTCTTACAAGTGCATTGTGCTGATCTGAAAATGTAATTGACTATAGTTTGTTTTGATAATTTTTTTTCTTTTACACAACTTGGATGTGAAATATAATGTTATGAAATGTTAATTATTTTAATGAGGTCAAGAAGTGTTTCCTTAAAATAACAATTGTAATGTTTAACATACGTTTGATACTTTTTCTCTTTGTACAGTTAACAAAGTTATGGATTAAAAATATATTAGAACTAAACTTAAAAATATGATTTAATAATAGTAAATATAAAGAAAATCCTCTGAAATTACCACTTAGCTTGAGATGTTTAAACTAAGCTGAGGTTTACACTTTTCACAAAGATCATATAATTTATCAAATGAAATTGTCAGTTTTGATCTCATGCATTAAAATAAGAAACTAAAATATATAGGGTTGAATCAAACATTGAGGAAGTGTTATCTTAGATATTGTTTTAAAATGTGATTGCCGTATTACTCTTAAGGATCACACTTCTTTATGGATATATACTAATAATACAGTAACAAAGACACAGAATTTCAGTTGAATGTTGAATTATCGCCAGTTTAAGTCTTAAGATCTGAAAATTTAATTTAAAGTGTATTTTATTTGGAACTATGTCATGGAAATATATGTGTTTATGTGTGTGTGTGTGTAATTTAAACATTAAATGTAAGAATTTTCAAAAGTAAAATGTAAATTGCCAGGCATGGAACTCTTTCTTACTACTTAGAGTTTATCTGAACAAAAGAGAGCCCCTGGAATGTGCCCTTTTTTAAGCACGATTTGTTGAAAACATGCATAGAAATAATATTATGATAATAGTAATTCCAAGGTTTATATATTTAAATTATAGCCATAACCAAAGTTATAGCATAACCAGAAATGTTTTAAATATTTATCACGAAGTTAACCCAGACTAAAATTAAGAATGAAGTGAATTTTCAAGTATTATCGGAGGTTTCTGAAAAAGTGAAAATAACGGTTCATAAATTTCATTGATGAGGAAAATGTGAGCTAATATTTGTGCATTATCTATCTCATATAAACATGAATGCAACTCCTTTCCACATTTTATTATTGCTGTTCGATTCAAATGAACATTTTAGTTACTTTTTTGTAAATGCACCATTTACTACACATTAGTCACTACTTGTAAATTTTGTATTTTTTATCAAAAATTGCTTTTCTGAATTTAATAACTTCTATACAAAGTGCATACAATGATACATAAATGGCAATTAATATGCGAAATTTAGATTATTTTACTCAGATATAAAGGTATTTTGCTTTTTAATTAGAATAGATTTTATACTTAAAAATTGTTAAGTTTAAATTGTGCACTTTACCACTATGGTCAGAATTTTAAATAGCAATTGATATAAATGCAATTAAATGCCAAATACATGCATTTATGAAGGTTGATTTTGTTGTTACTGTCACTGTTAAGCTAAGACAGCAGAAATTTACGTCTCTTTGACCAAAAGTAAGGTTACAAACTGTAAGGGATTAAGCCTGGAAAGTAAATTCTAAGTACCAGAAAAAGAACTCAGATTTAACCTACAGATGACCTAGACTTGTTTGTTCAGATGACAGTTCTAAAAGTGTGCAGGGGATATTCCTATTTAATACAATTATTTGCTGCAAGCCTTGACCTCAGTGACTGTCAAGGACCAGAGCTGAATTGGCCCATTCTCTGATGTGGTGACATTGCTTCTGTTGCCTCGATTGTGACCTCTGATTGCACAGTACCCTTGAGAGTTCTGTGTAACAAGCGTAACTCCTGGTTCTTAACCAGGAAGGCTGGCCTGCCTGCACAAATTTACCAGCCCCCTTCACCTGAGCTACACATGCTGTCTATCTTACCATAGTATACACCATATTATTTTTTATATATATCTGAGCACGTTAGTCCTAGAATTTCACAACCAGTGAAATAAGCAAAAAATTATTTCTAAAATAAGAAGTCTACATAATTTGTTAGTTCTTAGGAAAAAAATGCTCATTTGTTTTCCGGGAGTTTTATTGTTTTGTGCATTTTAAAAGTTTCTACGTATGTAACAATTTCTTTGCCTACCTCGGAGAAGGACTCACCTCTTCTAATGCTCCGTCTCCTTAATTCTGCCATTGCGAGGATATAGAGAATTGATATAGGAAGGTACTATGGCATACTTCGTTGGTGATGAAGATGAGGATGATGATTAGGAAAAAGCATATTTAAAACTGGCTTTAAATGGTAGCTTCGCCAAAGTCACCAAATAGATAAAATACTTTCTTGAACCCCCATTTTCTCACTTTGAAAATGGGAAGCATCACCAACAGTGATGGGAATAGCACAACTGCTAGGACTTACTTTATATTATTTTCATAAAGATATTTTTATATGCCTCCTAAAGGAGAGAAAGCGTGGGCAGGCACAGGATAGTTCCTGCATTCTCACGATGACGGGATTGGGTGTGGACTTTTCCATTCACAGCAGCCTCAACAGAATAAATTACATAGTTTTCTTTACCTTTTAACTAAAAACTATTATCCAGACAATTTGGAATCACTTGTCATTCACATGTTTAGATACGCTTTGTTTATTTAAAGTTAAACTATATTTGGACAGTAGAATTGGAAATTTAGTTTAAAATTTTTCATCCTGAGATTTAGTCCTTTGTCCAACAGATCAATGGTTTTCTGATTTTACATTTTAGCAGAAAACCTCTTTCTTCAAATGAAATATTATCCAAAATTCCATATACTATATTTAAAACTGTGAAGAGTACATCTGCTCTGGTTTAGAAAGTGGGTCCGATCTCTTGGCTACTTCCCATAAAAGCCACCAAGATGCATTTGAAAAGCTTTCCAGACACAACTTAAAAACCAGTGTACCTGATTGAACCTTCCTAAAAAATGATCCCTTTCTGACATACTGTACCTGTCCTTAGTGCTAACACATGCAGACGTGTACATGTAACAGCTGTAATACTTTTTATTCTATATGCTACCTGATGTAGGACTTACTCGTTCACTGCTATATTCTCAATACTTAGAATATTGCCTGCACTTAGTAAACACTGAGTAAAAAATCAAGCAATTCATGTAAAATATATCAAAGTCATATTGTGTGATAATCAAAAATCATATAGCATAATTCTTGTTCTGCCATTTGTTCCAGAGCTTTTATTGTTGGGAGATTTTTGTTTGTTTGTTTCTTCGATCTCAGTAGGTTTCTCTTTTTGTTTTTTTTTTTTTTTTTTTTTTGAGGCAGAGTCTCACTTTGTCACCCTCAGTAGAGTGCCATGGCATCACAGCATACAGCAACCTCAAATTCTTGGGTTTACATAATTCTTTTCTCTCAGCTTCACAAGCAGTTGGGACTACAGGTACCTGCCACAATGCTTGGTTGTTATTTTAGAGACAAGGTCTTGCTCTGACTCAGGCACTCCTCCCACCTCAGCCTCCCAGCGTGCTAGGATTACATGAATGAGTGACTGACTGACAGCACCCAGCCTTGCTGTGATTGCTTTTGAGATCCTCTTCATGAATTATTTGCTTAGGCTGATATCTAAAAGAGTTTTTCCATTTTCTTCTAAGATTGTTATAGTTTCCTCCCTTAGGTTTAAGTATTTTATCCATTCCAAGTTAATTTTTGGGTGTGGTAGGAGGTGCAGATTCTGTTTCAATCTTTTCCATGTGGCTGTCCAGTTTTCCCATCACCATTTTTTAAATGAATTCTATTTTTTTAGAGTACTTTATGGTCATGGCAAAATTGAACAGAAAGCACAGAGTTTTCAACTACCTCACGCTTACACAGCCTTCCCCCAAATAAACATGTTACCAGAATGACACATCTTTAGCACCCAAAGTCCAGTTTGCTTTTGGGTTCACTCTTGGTGCTATACATTCTCTTGGTTTGGACAGATGTTCACTGATCTGACCATTACCCTAGGAAACAGTTGCATTGTCCTAAAAATCTGTTCTTTGCCTATCCATATCTCCTTCCCCCTATTTATTTCTGATGATCTTTTTCCTGTCTCCATATTTTATCTTTCCAGAATGTCATATAGTATGTAGCCTTTTAGTATTGGATTCTTTCACTTAGGAATATGCTTTTAAGGCTCTACCATATCTAGTCATGGTTTGATAGTTCATTTCTTTTTAGTGCTGAATAATATTTTATTGTTTGGGTGTACCACAGTTTATTTACCCACCTACCTACTGGAGGACATCTTAAGTTTTGGCAGTTATACATAAAGCACCTATGTATATACACCCATATGCACATATGCTTTCAACTTATTTGGGTAAACACAAAGAGTGTGATTTCTGGATCCTGTGGAAAGATTGTTTAGTTTTGTAAGAAACAGACAAACCGTCTTCCCAAGTGGATGCGCCATTTTGCATTCCAACGAGTAATAAATGAGAATCTTGGCACTGTCATCATTTTAAATATTCACCTTTCTGATGTTCTGATAGTGGTATGTCATTCTATTTTGTAAGTCCTTAATGACACATGATATTGAGGATTTTTACATGCTTACTTGCCATCAGCATATCTTCTTTGGTGTAGTGTCTGTGCAGTTCTTTTGCATATATTTTAATGAAGTTGCTTCTATTCTTACTGTTGAGTGTTAAGAGTTCTTTGTATATTTTCTGTAACAGTCATTTATTTCTTTCACAATTTTTTTTTTTCCCAGTCATTTTCTTACCTTACATGTTCTTGACATTGCCTTCGACATAGCAGATTTTAATTTTACTGAATTTCGGATTATTAATTATTTATTTCAAGAACTGTGCTTTTGACGTTTTATCTACAACGTTATTACCAAACTCCAGGTCGCTTTCTCCTGTGTTATCTCCTAGGAGTTTTATAGTTTTGTCTTTAGCATTTAGGTCCGTGATTCATTTTGAGCTCTTATTTTTGAGGATGTAAAATCTGGATCTAGATTTGTGTCATGTTTTTTACATGTGAACATCAAGTTGTTCTGGCACCATTTATTGAAAAAAAGTATCACCGGGCGGGGCACGGTGGCTCACGCCTGTAATCTCAGCACTCTAGGAGGCCAAGGCAGGCAGATTGCCTGAGTTCATGAGTTCGAGGCCAGTTCGAGGCCAGTTCTGAGCTAAAGCCAGGCGGCGTCTCTATAATAGCTGGGTTGTAGCAGGCACCTGTAGTCCCAGATACTCAGGAGGCTGAGGCAATAGAATCGCTTGAGCCCAAGAGTTTGAGGTTGCTGTGAGCTATGACACTATAGCACTCTACTGGTTGTGACAAAGTGAGACTCTGTCTCAAAAAAAAAAAAAAAAAAAAAGAAAAGAAAAGAAAAAAAGAGTATCTTTCCTCTATTATTTTGCCTTTGCTCTTTGGACAACTATCAGTTGACTAAGTTTTTGTAGATTTCTGGGTTGTCTGTTCTGTTCCATTGATCTATTTATCTATTTTTTCACCCAATACCACACTGTGTTTTTGTTTTAAGACTTTATCTAGAAATAATGCTTCCTTTGGTACATGAGAAATATGTTCCTTAAAATTTTTTTTCTGGCATTGTAACTCAAAAGAATATATTAACAAGCATTCTTACTCCTATGAACATGGGGAGCACTCAGCTATGGTCTCAGACAACCCTAGATTAAATAGTCTCCCTAACATCAATATAGTGGAGAGGGCACTAGTCTAAGATTTAGAAGATTCCTGATTTGCCACCAACTATGCCACCTGTTGCATGCTAGCTAAATCACTTTTCTTTATCTCATTTGTCTCATTTGAAAATAAAATGCACATTTTATCTTCATTATGGAAAAATACATTTGTATTTTTAGGCTTATCTCTGAGTATAGCTATAGTAAAAACATTAAGTTGAATTTCTTACCTTCAGGTTAGTAGTTAGACACTCTGGTAAGGAGCTCTAGTAAATATCTGCATCTAAGGAATGATGTCTAAGAGTTATTTGTAGTATTTGGAGGGAGCTGCTACAGGAGGAAACAGACCTGATGCCACTCTTTGGGTACGTGTTGAGGGACTTCATGTATCTCCTTGTATCTCTGCAACATCCTGGAAAGAAAAATGCAATTACCCTTGTTCTGTGGAGAATAAAACTGAGGTTTGTCACTCTGGAATTTGAACCTATGTCTGCCTGACTACAAAAGCCCATGGTGTTTCCATTTAACCAACAAGCCATATTTTCCCATGAGACTCCCATTATTGTATTTCTGAATATGGAAGTGAATGAAATTTAAAAATGTTCTTAATATATCATCTCTAACAAATAACACAGAAGTTTTTTTCTCTTATGGATAACTTCTAGATAATCAGGGATAATTTTGAAATGCAATTTTCTATATTTTATCTCAGAGGAATTTATAAATTTCTATTAAACCTGTTCAAATATTAAATTATGACAATGACAAAGTACAATAAATACTCTAGCCTTGGGAAATTATGTGTGAATTGGCCAAAAACCACAGTACTTTATAACTCCATGCTTTTCCTACGGTAAGTTATTTATTTTCTGAAGTATAGCTTTTTCACACACTTGTGGAATAAATAAATTTGTGACCATTTATAACATATTTCTTATCAATGCTCATTGAAAAACAAATAATTTTGAGCTATATGTGTTGTTTCATTCTGTAAAGGGATAAAAAAAAAAACTACAAGTTTTTGACTGAAAGATAGTAGAACTTACAGAGTTTTTTCCCTTTTTTGTTTTCTCTTTTTAAACCAAAAAATAAATGCTTTGGTTTAGCTACTTTATTTGTTTTTTCAGATTAAAGAATTCATTTTACGAAGAGAAAAATTTACAAATTGATCACTCAGGATCATAGACCGTAAATAGGATATAGTATTTAGAAAATAAAGGTGTCGTCTCCTCTGAAACTAAAGACAAACTTGCTTGCTGTTCAGTGTAATAATGATAATATTTTTCTCCAGTGCAAAGAGCACTAGATTGTTTTGTGATCATTTGTAGCCAGTCATAAAAGGTTTTAATTCCCTAAGCTTGAATTTCTCACCTGAACAAAAAGCCCACCTTGTGTGTAGAATCTATCTGGACTCTGTCATTTCACATTTGTAGAAATTGGAGGGCAAAAGGGATTAACCACAAATGTGTTGATACTCACACTTCTTGCTGTTCTGTGAATAAAGCCCTTTGTTCCTGACTTGGAAATCTTACATCTTATCCAGCATTCATAAAACTGCCTCAGGCTCACTTCTACCCAAGAATAAGATAAAATCTCAGACCCTCCGAGTTCTTGACATAGAAATTTTAATTTATCAATATATCCCTAATAATGGGTACATGTAACTACTGAATGAATCACTCTTGGTTTATGAACAAGCTCAGGTATGCTTTTTTCCATCTCTTTGATTGCTTTTTTGTGAAATGCCGCTTAGTGGCCATGGGTGTATAATTACTGCTTAATAACTAGTTATCTAAGTAGTTTTTAAAAACACTGACTTACCATATATTACGATTACAATAATGTGCACATGTACCTGGTTGTGGCTATGATTTTAAGACAAATGTTATGTAAATTAGCATAAAGAAGACTTATTCCTAAAAATATGTCATTTTCTGTGGGAGAGAGAGTCAGAAGGTGTAGGAATCTCAATGGCCTTGGCTCAAAAATCTAAATTGCCATTTCCAAAGTTTGTATCCACTATAAACAAGAAAGTGATAGTAGTCTTTATATTTACAGTATTGAAATTACAGGCATGAGCCATCACACCCAGCCTTATAAATCTTATTTTAAAGAGTGAATTGTCTATATTAAAATAAATAATTCTGGCTACATTAAATACCTAAGTGTAAGAGATAAAAATATAAAACTTACAGAAGATAATATGGAAACATATTCATAATCTTAAATGCTGAATGATTTAAAGTAGGTGGCGTTTTGGTCATATTGTTAAATATATTTACATTAAAATTAAGAACCTCTCTACATCTAAATCTTTCATAATAGTAGTGAAATGGAGGTAGAGAATGCATCTGACACACATAACAAAAGACTCATATCCAGAATATAAATTATTTATAAAAAGTATCACAATACAAATAGCTCAAGAAAAAGTGAAAGAAGAGGCTTTAACTTCTATTTCACCAAAGAAGTCCAAATAAATCTTGAACATCTAAACAGGTTTTTAATCTCATTTAAAGCGAAGAAATGGAAATTAAAGCTGTAAACTTGAAAGGCAAACAAAAAACAGCCTACCAAAATATTAAGTGTTGAAAAGGATATGAACAAATGAAATTCATATTTTTCTGATTAGAATAAAATTTGGTACAATCATTTGAAAAAAAACTGACATTCTAGTAGAGGTGAAGATATTCTTACCCTATGACCCTTCATCTACATACATAACTATTTGCCCTATGAGAACTGTTACACAAGGATAGGGCAATGCTAATAAACCAATAACTGGGAACAACTCACGTGTCTAATGACAATGGAATAAATAAACTTCAATATATCATATGGTGGAATACAGAAGGAACCATATCTACATACAGCAACTCAGATAAATCTTACAAGCAATACTGAACAAAAAGAGACCTACAAATTTGTCCTATCTATGCATGGTTGAAAAGAAAACGAACCTTACACTATTTTGTTTAAATATATAGATGCAAAAGTTTGTAAAGGAAATCAACTACTTGGTTGCTCCTAAGTAGTTGCCCCTAAGTAAGAGATTTTTGAGCATGACTTCTGGGATGGAGACAGTGTTCTATTTTTTGAAATAATCAGAGGTCACATAGGACATTTATTTTACAATATTTAATTTATATTACATAATTTATATATAATTTGTTTAATATATAATATGCAATTATTTATATTTTATAATATATTTACTCATATGTTGAAATTATATACACATACTATATGCAATATATTGTGTATGTGCTATGTCTTGCAATGAAACAAACTGATTAGAAGGAGATTTCACAAATTAATGAAAGTTTAATATAATTAATATCATTAATATAAGTAATAGCTTAAAGCTAAAAAATAATTATGTAGGGAAGATCTAAATGCCCATCTTGACTTAATTCTCCATCAGAGTATGAATAAATCAAGAATGCTTTTATCTAGATAAGAGCATTATTTCATTTTGTCAATAAAAAATGAAATCCAAATCCAGGAACAAAGGATCTAATTCTTTACAAATTAAGTTTTGGTACATAAAATCTGTATTCTAAAGGCAATATAATAAAAGAGAAAAATTGTGCATTTATAAAGTATCCACTTGGAAACTTTTAAATCTTCAGAAGGCTGCAGGGATATTGCCTAATATTATTATCTATTGAAAACAATTAAGTTTGGGATCAGGTTTGTTGGTCCCTTAATATGTTGTCACTCAAATTGTGAAAGAAAGTTCTTTCTCCTTATTGCTTTTCATAATCCAAGCAATATTTTCCATATATATTCGATATTTTATGTGAAGTTATCTCTGTACCTGAAACCTGTTTGTATGCTTCAGGTTGGAAAATATAAAAATTATCATGTACAAAAAAAAAAAAATGTAATAAATAATACATAGAGACATAATGGGAATTTCATTATGAACGTGTAAATATATGTATGGGTATTT
The DNA here is from genome assembly GCA_963574355.1 of Loris lydekkerianus. Classification (NCBI taxonomy): domain Eukaryota; kingdom Metazoa; phylum Chordata; class Mammalia; order Primates; family Lorisidae; genus Loris; species Loris lydekkerianus. The sequence continues at coordinate 15,064 of CAUYPK010086062.1, read as the reverse complement.
TTGTTATATATCTATATAAAATCTATGATTATGATGATATAAAAATCTGAATCTATCATTAATGTATTAACGTAATAACACTTATTAGTTTCCTTTAAATAAAACTAATAAAGAAAAATAAAACCACCTATTTGACCCTCAGTTAATAACTGTATTTGAATGTATAGGATTAGAGATAGCTATCTTTTTATTAAATAGGGCAGAGACCTGATAATATTATACAGAGAGTAATTTTATATATATTATTTACATATATGTATAGCATATATATTATGCTGTATACTTATGTGGCCACTATGGCCTTATTATTTTGAAGGCTAACCTACTCACATCATCAACTTCTCCATTATTTCTATGGAGTGGGCCCTGGTTTGGATGACCTACTGTTTTAACACTCCCAGAGGGAGTCTAGGTTGGATAAAGGAATATTTTTGAAGGATAATTAGATTGAAAGGGTGAAACAGGAGAGAATCATGTCAGTGGAGCCCCCTTCATGGTTATTACCAAGCAGTTGCTAAAAATTATTTGAAATAACTTAAAGTCAATTAAGACCATCTATCCTTCTTACTTTGTGGAAATGGACTTCTCTTTATAAAGACATGCTAAAATCCTTATATATTATGAAATAAAATACATTCTTTAAAATACTTGTTACAAATTTACAATTCTGGTTAGCAGTACTTCCTGGACTCACCTCAGAAAATTGTTTTGTTTAGTTTTGTGGTTAATCATGGAATCTTCCCTTCCTGCCAGAGACCTACGAGAACCTTGGAACTGACCTGGATTTGGATACTCATACAAGTAGCCTCACCTCCGGGGCAGGTAAGTTCTGGCCTTTGGCAATTGAGATAGCATCAAGGCTATGCACAATATTATTCATTTCACTTCAAAATAATAAAAAAAAAAATACAATAGCAACATGAGTATAGTTATTAAATCCTTAGCATATGTGAAGTGCTTCCTGTGTTCATTTTATAATATTATTTACATTTTAAGAAGAGAAAACTGAAGCAGAGAGAAGGTAAAAATAATTTTCCCAACACGACACAGCTAGTAAATGAAAAAGCCAATTTAGGACTATGTGCAATGAGGCACTCCTTATAGCTCCTAGACTGAATTAATTCATCCGTAATTAATTTCCCATATGTTACAATTTCAGGACTTATACTAATGGAAAATGAAATGGTGTGCCAGATTAATAGGAAACAATAGAAAACAATCTTAAACCCCTAGACTACTGAGTAGTTCTAAAAAGAATATCCTGGCCAGGCACCGTGGTTCGTGCCTGTGTCCTAGCACTCTGGGACACCGAGGCCAGTGAATTGCCTGAGCTCAGGAGTTCAAGACCAGCCTGAGCAACAGTGAGACCCCGTCTCCACTAAAAACAGAAAAACTGGGCGTTGTGCTGGGATCCTATAGTCCTAGTTACTCAGGAGGCTGAGGCAAGAGGATCTCTTGAACCCAGAAGTTTGAAGTTGCTGTGAGCTATGATGCAACAGCACTCTACCCAGGGTGACTGAGTGAGACTCTGTCTCAAATTTAAAAAAAAAAAAAAAATCCTGTTGACATGTATTAATATTACTTCAAAATGAATAAATACCAGCAATACCAGTGCAGAGTCAGAATCAGTATTGCTGATTTTTCCTTTTGCCTGTCTGGTTTCAAATACAACTTTGCACAGCATTGTTACTGAGCCTGTCATTTAAAATTTTGATATTTTGTTTATCATAGATTTTCATATTAATTTTGATTTTTAAATATTACAGTAAAATAGTATTTATTTTAATTACTGAGTTTTTTGGCATTCTCTTAAATTTTGAACCTCAAGTACCTCATTCGTCCTACCCCCGTTACACTAGTTCCAGCCCTGGTCAGGGCAGACACGGAGACACATCCCATGTTAATATATGTGCGATTTAACCAACTTAGGATTGTCCTTAGTTCTGTGGCTCTTGTCGAAGAAACCAAAGAACCCACCCAGCATATAGTATTTGGTATGCTACCAGAAAGCTACCAAAAGGAACGCATCTTAGCTGAACAATACAAATGGAAAAACATATTTCCTTTCAGGTAGAATTATATATAAGTTGAATACCAAGCAGTACAAATTATAATTGGTTAGTAAGCACCACAATGTCCAGTTTGTTAAAAGATATTTCTGTTATTCCAGGAAAATTCACTTAACTCTAATGATTTCATAACATCAAAAACCATGTCTTGCAAAATCCAATTATTTTAAGAAATAATTGAGTAACTCGATTTTTTTTTGGGGGGGGGACAGCTTTCATATAGGTTATACATGTACTTTACTTACTATTCCATGCCCTAAACAGATACATTTTGAAACTTAATTCAAATGCCAGAAACTAGAAAGTATCTTTCATTCTAATACTTTTTTTTTGTCCTCCTTGCCATAAAACATGGTGAAATATGTAAAGGAGGAATTAGTGCTGTGGTTAGCCTTTGACCTTACAGACAGCTTTGGCCTCATTCCCAAAATTTCTGTATACAGACTTTTGCACCAACAATCCTCTTTATTCATGAAGTCACTTTTTCTGAGTAATCAATTACATATATATTTAATATATTTTTAAAGAATAAGGATGTTGCTTGTCACACACAAATGGCTCTTATAGAGTTATTGGTTTCATGCCAGTGATGTTAACTTTCCAACCACAGATTGGATTGGTTAAGGAAGAAGCCATAAACAGCCTATCAACAAGTATTTATGCAAATGTTAATGAAATTAAAATTCTTAGTGCAGCATTGATGCCAACTTCCAAATTTATTTGTACTTTATTTGTGAGGTATGATGCAATAACTTCTTTTAATAAATACATAAAGACCACTTATACTTTATAATGTAAATCATACTTTTAGAATTTCCAGCATAAAATACATAGAATCAATCATTTATTAAAGTTACCAAAAATATTTTCATCATGTGAAGAAATGTTATTCTCAGCCATGCTATGTCCTCCAAAAGCTTTTGGTAAAAAAAAAAATAATAAAAAAAATAAAAAGTGAACTCGTCTATATCCATGAAACTAAGAGTATTTTACAATTATATTACTGAGAAAAGCCATTAAGGGATGAGAAAATAGTCATGGGAAAGTTTCCATATGTATTAAAAATATAAATACTTAGCTTGTTTTTGTGTGCCCTAAATTATAATTGAATCTTAGTTTCCCTTAGTATAGGATATTATGCCATATTGAAAATTTAGAAAACTGATTTATTTGAAGCATATGGGTTTAATGAACACTTTTATTTTGCTTTTCATGAAGAAAAGAATAATATTTCCATTAATTTAAAAAGTACTTCATTTCTTTTTCCTGAACTTCTTACGGCTAAACTGCTTGCCTCTAGGACTGTGTACATTATGAACATTTTATAAAATAGCCTTATCTGAAGATTTTGCTTTTTGGATTTGGGTTTTAATTTTTTCCCTTTAGTGGTCAATTTTTATTCCAGTCTGATTCTGACTTTCAAAACTGAAGTTTCTCTTAGAATAATCAAATCACTCATGTTTAGATGTGTGTTCTCCTCCGCAATGTGCAAGTTTGTCTACATGCTAAAAGTCTCTGCATTCCAGGTCTGCTTTTTCCAGGGCATTGAGGGACTATTAATTAATAATTATGATTTTATTTCACCAATAATTTTTGAGCACTATCGTACTATGTACCACTTGAAGAGCATGTGCTGTAGTAAACAAAGCAATAGGAAAATAAAATGTAACGTAATTCATATTTGTATGAGGTCTCTATGGGGTTCTTCAGAATAAGCATTGCTAGCCCACCTTAATAAGCAATGCCGTGTTGGACAATCAGGAAGCTAACCCCAGAGAAGGTCATTTTCAAAGGGAGACCTCAGGACCTGAATCAGGAATACCATCAGTAAAGTGGATAATCCCAAACACAGAAAACCTGGGCAAAGGACGATGGGCAAAAGGGAGCAATTAGGGTGACCAGTAGGTCTGGGGGATTGAGGCAGGAAGCTAACAGATGTGTCTGAGGATATTAACCAAGACCTGAATGCTATGAAAAAAAGCAACTTTGAATGTTATCTAAAGACAGTGCAAAACCAGGAAGTTAGCCTGTGAGGCAGCACAATTAGATTTGTACTTTAAGCAAGATCATTTTCAGTATGTCAATAGACACATATATGTGGGCGCAAGAGCAAAAGCAAAAGCCCGTGAAGGGTGCTGCAGTAATCCAGAAAAGAAGCAATGGTAGCCTGAGTTACTAGGGTAGCAGGGGGAAAGCAGGAGACTCAACAGATTAAAGAAAATTTCGGAGGTAAAATATGCAATTGGCAGGTGAGGAAGAATTCTGGTTCAGTACAACACATTTTCTGACTTGTAAATTAAGGATAGTAATATTATTAAAAACATAGGAAAAAGTTGAAAAATAAACATGACAGCTTTTGACAAACTCTGTTTGAGATATCTGTGGGACTAGTAATTGGAGAGGCCTGAATACATGTCTCAGAGGGAGATAAAGATGGCAGTTGAGAAATTCGAGTATCACCACACAAGAAGAGGGTAGCCTCAGAATAGATGGGATAGAACCCCAAAGAAGGATCCAGAGAGGAAAAAGGATGGCAAAGGATGGAGAGCTCTTGAAGAGACTGGGGTTTAGCCAAAAGATTGGTATAAAACTTAAAGAATTAATGATCCAGAGGAAACAAGCTTTGCAAAAAGGAAGGACTGTATATTGTAGAGAAATCAGTAAGATAAGAACTTCAAAAGATCCTGACATTTGGCCAAACGATGATGTTGGTGAGCGCAGTTCCAATGCAATGAGTGTTAGGAGAAAAGTGTGTTGCGGAGGGCTGAAGCGTAAATGGAAGTGGGTCAACAGGCACTGAGCTTTGTCTGCAAGATGGAGAAGCTCATTTGCTAGGGAAAGAAAGAGAAGTAGCTGGCAGAGAATATAAAAAGTCACCTTTGAGAGATATGGCAAATACAGAAAAGAAAGATGACTGATGGCAAGAGATTCTAGATCGTATGCAACGTGGAAGCACAGTTACAGCCCTTGGGTTCAGAAGGAAGGGACCCTTGCACCTTCAAAGTAAGGTAGAAGGTCAGATTAACCCATGGGTAGGGAAAATATTTGCACCAGCAATAACAGAGAAATAATTATGGTCAGTTAAAAAACAAAAAGGAAGGGGCAGTGCCTGTGGCTCAAAGGAGTAGGGCGCTGGCCCCATAGGCCAGAGGCGGCAGGTTCAAACCCAGCTCCAGCCAAAACTGCAAAAAATAAAAATAAAAATAAAAATAAATAAATTAATTAATTTTAAAAAAGATTAAAAAATAAAATAAAATAAAAACAAAAAGGAAAATGCTAGGATCCAATAGATAATTAGAATAAGAAAGATATTTTGCAATGTATGATTCAAAATTATGAAAACCTTATAATCAGTTTCACTAGCAGTAAAGACATAAAAATCAAGACCATAATTAGACAATACCATTGTCAAATTATCAAGTTTTAAAATATTTACAATCCCGGTGTTGACCGGGGCTTAATGAAGGCAGCAACCTCATATAGTATGAGGTAAGAAGGTGAAACCTTTTAAAACTATCTGACAATATATTTTATATAAGTTCCTCAATATATACATACTTTCAGACATGTTATATTTAATCCCATCTTTAAAATAGATTAAATAGAGTAATTAAAAACCTATCTTGTAAAGTTGTTAGTTAATAATGTAAAACTACAACCTGTATGTCTAAAATGAGATTTCTGTTACAAATTCTGTAATGCATTTGTCAGAATACTAACTGCAAAACAGCATATGAAGAAGACCTAGATATATAGTTGTCACTTTGTATCCACCACGGGGTCCACATCCATGGATTAAATCAAACATGTATCAAAAAAGCTAGAACAATAGTTGTACTTGTATTGAATGTGTACAGACTATTTTCTCATCATTAATTCCTAACCAATACAGTATAACAACTATTTGCCTAGACTTCATATGATGTCTAGAAATGATTTAAAGTATACTGGATAGTCATGGTTGTATGCAAATGCCATTTTATACCAGTAGTTTGAGCATCCAAGGATTCAGTATCCAAGCACAAGAGTGTCTCTTATGAATATTGATGAATGCCTATAACTAAAAACAAAGCAAAATTAAACAAATCTATGCAAAAAGAACTTCAAGGAAATGCCTTTAACAGATAATTAATCTCCAACTCCTGGGCTTAGGCAATTCTCTTGCCTCAGCCTCCCGAATAGCTGGGACTATAGGCGCCCACCACAATGCTCGGCTTTGTTGTTGTTGTTGTTGCAGTTTGGCCGGGGCCGGGTTTGAACCCGCTACCCTCCGTATATGGGGCCAGCAGCCTACCCACTGAGCCACAGGCGCCGCCCTGACATTCAACAATTTTTTTTAAATAACATTTAAATGACATTTAAACATTTTTTAAATATTTAAATATTTAAAATATTTTTTAAATAACATTTAAATAACATTACTTATTGTTGTGTTTTGAAATAAAGAGGCATATGCAAATGATAATAACCAGAGTGCAGCAACAATTGAAGATTTTTTTCTCCCTAGGTTGATAATATAAGGAATTGATTAAAGAAGACCCAGTTAAGTAGGAAAGGAAACCAGATAAAGGACTTAGCATTCTGACGGCTGAATGATGCTTCTTCTAACATTGGAAGGATGGATCTGTTGGATGATAATTATCTGTTAAGTAACCCAGGTCACCACTATTCTTCCTATGCAACAAGCTAAAAGCAGGACTACTGCATGCTTCAAAGAATAAATGCTACTTTGTTTCTCAGTAACAGGAGTGCTGCTGAAATGGTTTAGCTGAGACAGAATCATTTCCCCTAGCTTTTAAATTACAGCATTTTCTTTTCTTTTTTTTTTTTTTTTAATTAAATCATAGCTGCGTACATTGATATAATCATGGAGCATCATACACTAGCTTCATAGACCGTTTGACACATTTTCATCACAATGGTTAACATAGCCTTCCTGACATTTTCCCAGTTACCGTGCCAAGACATTTACATTCCACGTTTACTAAGTTTCGCATACAGCATTTTCGAATGCATCCAGCCAACTCCACCACCATGCATGTTCTGTTTCTCATGCTGAGCTCATGCCAACCTACCACTTTATGCTTTAGGGTGAAAATGGTTAATACAAATTGGATCCTCACAAGGAAATCTCTCCCTTTTACTCAGGAATTGTTTAAAACTTTGGCTGGGTTCTGATGTAAAAGCACTTAGGATTTACGAAGTGTTATTGTAGAATTAAAGAAAACTTTCCAAAATGAGTATTTTAAAAGGGAACTATTGCAAATATGTCACTATTTTAAAAAAAAAACATTTTTTTTATTTTAACTAAAAGTATGTTTGTTATAAAAAAAAAAATAATAAAATAAAAAAAAAGACATTCTCTACATATTGAGAATAGGTGAGGTCCCAGCTTTGTGCTTGGCTAATTGTCAGAGTCACTAACACTCATACTTTCTGTTACTGTGCTATCTCCAGTATCTGGTCTGCTCGGCTAAGGAAGACACACCGTATGCTAGAGCTCTTCTTGAAGAGAGACTTACGGCTGTGCAGGAACTGAGTGTGTCCATGCCAAATCTCTGTTTGGTCTGTTTTAAAATTTTTGTGTATGTTATTATGGTTTTTACCAAAATGGTTTCTTCTCACGGATTTAAAGGTCAGCTCTCTCATGTAAAGTATTAGTAATTTTTCCTCTAATTAAAGTTACTATGCAGGAGTTGGCTTCAGCTCATGATGCAAGAGTCGTGGCCATTGTAGAAACATAAGAAGGTTTGAGAAGTAATAGGAACTTTACTAACATAAAGTTTAGGGACACAAAATTTCCTGATTTATCCTAAGAACAGGCTTCAATGTCTGCTTAAATTGAAAACTGGAGTCATTTCACTAATTACAATAAAGACACTTTACAAGTATCATCCTCAACATATTCAGAATGCACATTCTGAAGCTTGTGTATGCGTGTGTGTGTGTGTGTGTGTGTGCCCGCGCGCGCAGGCTCCAAGCATTCCCAACAGGCTTTGCACCAGGCTTGGTTTTCTACACAATTTGCAAATACCTTGACTTCTTATGTACAAACATCTATAGTGATGTTTACTATTATTTATTTCAAATAAATAAATGTGCATTTTAAGTATCAGGCTTTAAACTATAGAATTCTTTGATGTTTGATTACTGTGAGTTAGGTTTCAAGAGGTGTCTCCATCTGGTGCACTGTCAGTCACGTCTGTTCAATTAACAAGCCCCTAAAAATGGTGTTGATGCCAAAAGAAGAAGCAGTTGAAAAGATCCAGTCCATGGAAGAAGGCTTTAAAACAATTGGTCTTAAGGGTAACTCTGAAACACATGGCATTGAATAGAAGCAATGACTTTATATTTATTTTTAAACACAAAAATGTATGTGGTAATTTTTACATTTTAATATTATGAGAATTGGACTTTTCTTTTTCCTTTCCTTTTAAAATATCGTATTTATTTTTATATTTGTTACTTTGTGTTCTTTATTGGGATAATTTCTCATTTTGTGTATTTTCCACATCCATTTTCATTGTTATACTTTCCCTCATCTTGGAAAGAACTGTTATGCCCTAAGCATGGGTTCCCTGAAATCTGATATAAATTGCATTCTTAGCTTAAAATATCTATTGGCTTACAAAAACCAAGCTCAGTTTTATTTAAATTAAAATTCTATTTTTAATACCTTCAATGTAATTGATAAATTATAGATAGATAGATAGGGCTGAAATAAGAACAATTAGGTGTTAATTCCCCCCCCCAAAAAAAAAAAAAATGATAGGGGAAAGATATTCTTTTTATACTGGAATATTTTGACTATCTACTAAAATTATCTTCCTGAATTTTTAAGTTAATATCTAAAAAGATAACAAGTCCTATAAAATGGTGAACATATTAAAACATTTCATTTATTTTTCAAAACAGGTAGATTTGAAATTCAAGCAATAAAAACGTTTCATCTGTAAGTGACTGACATCATTTTGCTTGCAGTTGATTTAGCTTCCATAGATCAATCATTATTTTCTTTTACTTGTGATAACATTCTTAGCCCCTTGACTGAACTCCTTGGCCAAAGTTTAATCTCTTTAAATAACAAATAAATGTTCCATATTTCTTCCCAGGTATGGGAGAAGACTTTATCTACAAGGATCCCACAGTAAATGAAAAATTAGAGAGGAGTAAAGAATATACATACCAGTGGCTTCACACACAGGTTGGGGTTCATGAAACAACTAGTTCCAGAAAAGTGAAATGGTGAGGTCGTTTCCTTTAAATTAGACCTTTGTATCATGAATGCATCTTGAAATGTGTAACCTAGGTTAATTGTGCTAAAACTTTACAGATAAAGGCCAATAGACCTTGTTGCCAGGTAATGAAAAAGCTTTTAAAAACAATATATTTCATCACTGTATATTTTTCATCCTGAAATGTTTGGGAAGAACTCTTCTGTAGAGTGTTTGAAAGGAAAAGATATCACCACACAAATTTTTCTACTGAAACTCCAAAGATGATGTTTTGACAAAGATATTTATGATTTTTATGTTCTCTATATGTATCTATAAAAACTAAAAGATTATTTTTACTGTAGGCATTTACAAAATATGTAGAGTAAAACTGAATATAAATATAAAGAAAATTTTAGAAATATTTCCAAGCATTGTAGATAATAATTATTTTACACGAGTAACAAACCCACAAAAACCTACAATAATTAGGGTTAAAACTTAAACAGCAAGCCACGACATGTTAAAAATAAAACTTCTTTTGATTGCTATCTAATACGATTTAAACCTTGGTATGTGATCAATTCTTTCCATTTAATTCTTTTAAAAATATGAAAATCATAGGAAAACAAGAATGAAAATGAAATTAAAATATTTTATAATCTGAATTATGTCCTATTTAATTATGACACAGGAGTAAAGATATCAGCGTTTGAGACGTTTTAGTTTTCTAAGTATTAAAACTAATGTAATCATTATTGTATGTCATTATTAATCAATTTAGTTTAATTCACAGGATAGTGTTATAGTCCACTTTGTGTTGCTTTAATAGAATACTTGAGGCTGGGTAATTTATAAAGAAAAGAGGTTTAATTTGCTCCTGGTTCTGTCCAACGGACATGGGACCAGCTTCTACTTGGCTTCTAGTGCTGTGTCACACACAGAAGAAGATCAAAGAGAAAGTGGACACATGTGAAAGGCAAAATACAGGAGGCATCCTGGCTTTCCCACAACCCACTCTCAGAAGAATTAGGCCAGGCCCACAGAGGAGAGGACTCATTCACTAACACAAGTAGGCCTCAAACCATGACCCAAATACCTTCCACCAGGTTCCACCACTCAGCACCATTACAATGGGGATCAAATTTCCACCTGAGCTTTGGAGGGGACAAACTATATCCAAACCATAGCAGATAGCATTTTTAGAACAATAAACAAATAAAATAGAACCTATAGGGCAGAGCCTGTGGCTCAAGGAGTTGGGCGCAGACCCATATACCAGAGGTGGCAGGTTCAAACCCAGCCCTGACCAAAAACTGCAACAACAACAACAACAAAAATAGAACCTATAGCTTGCCATCTGTATTAACTAGATATGAGAGGTCTTGTTCAGAAATTTAAAAGCATTACATCTGTTATAATGTAACACTTTTCTTATATATTGTAATGAAATATAGTATATTGTAATGAATATATTGTAATGAAATATATAAGAAAAGTGTTTCAGGATGAATTTAACTATACTTCAACAATCCCTCACTAGTTATTTATATAACGAATAAATACGTTATATTTAAATATAACAATAACAACAAACCCTTGTTTGTGAATATTCTATTTTAAGAATATAATATATAAAGGAATAGGTAGTATTTTAAGAAAAATTGTTTCTTGAAAAGCCAAATTTAGTGTTAAACAGAAGTTTATTGTGACTATTAGTATAATGCATTAAATACAATAGAACTATTTCAAAAATAGGAAACTTCCCCTTTTTCAAAGACAACTAAAAGATATAAGTAAATGTAAAGAAATATTTAAATTCTCTATGGTTTAGTAATGTATTATTAGTACTTTGTTCTTTGCACGTGTTATGCTTGGCAAAGGAGGGTGGTATTAAACTGCTATTGAGAAATTGACATTTTATGTCAAACCAAATTTTAAGAAAACCATGGAAAGATGTAAATGTGTTCTTACATTTTTGTGTAACCAAATTTAGAAAAACTATTTTTTTTTTTTTTTAAATCTCGTAAATAACTGATTTATCCCAGACTTTTTATTTGGGCATTTCCTCTACATGCGTCTTACATATTCATATTATAACTTTTATTTGGGCATTTCTTCCACATGCATCTTACACATTTATATTATAACACGTTTTCTGTTTTTGTCCATGTACAGCAATCGCTTCTTGCCTGAGTTAGATCCAGACGTACTTAATGGTGGAAGAGTTCAGCTTGTGGTAAGAAATGTGTTTAAAGTTACAGAAAAATGTCGTCGACACCAGTGCTTAACAAATGGTACTTTCGAATATGTCCATAATTAGTTTCAACTATGAAAATATCACAACTGTATCTATTTGGGGTAATGTCAAAATACTGTGTTAAAATAATAGCATATTTTTTCAACTTGTACTACAACTTTACAGTATGACATTGCTTTAAAATATTAATTTTTATGACAGATGTAAAAATGTTAGCATGCTACCATTTTAAAATGAAATTATTCTGGAGGGTAAATTACTTAATAAAATTATTTTCTTGAATATTCTAAAAGAATATAATTTGTACATTATACAGTAGGGAAATACCAACATTACCCTCACAAATATGGTTTTATATTAAACCATATAAAAATTAATAACTAATTGTGAGTTAAACCACCCTAGGTAATAAGAGGTAAATTATTGGACTGTTAAGGACAACCAAGTTTTAAACATGGTGACCAGAGTGAAAACTCCAGATAGTACTGTATGTGTATTGCTAAAGTCAAATATACCACGTACTATTCTACACGTACAGAAGAATGACCAACCTTGGGTCTAGAAAAATGTATCCCTCAAAACAAGGAATTTTCAATGTTTCTGGAACATTCCAGAGAATAGGTGCCCAGACCAATAACAGAAATGTGTGGCTTCCTTGCCAGGTGAAACTGGATACATCATGTGACCCCTTTATATCAACCAACTCCCCCTCCTTGGTCAGATTCTACATTCACCAAGAAAATTGATTTTAACAGGTTGGCATATAGAACTTCATATCAAAAGATAATGTTCTTTCTGAGGGAAGTGAGTATTGTGGTTTCCAGAGCAGGTATAGTCATCATTTTCATGAACAATCCATTCAAGGAGGTTTCCTGAAAGACAACAAAAAATTGGGTTAATAGCTAATTAAAATGTTTATGATAATATTTATGAAGTCTATGCACAGATATGAAATAATCACTTAGCATACGTTTCCTTGGATTTTATTAGAGACCCCTCTATGAGAGTAACATGCAGATTATGGTAGGATAATTGCACTTTAGGCTATAATGTAATACACATTACTGATTAACACTTTGACACAAGCTAATAAGTGGCCACTTTACAGCAAGAATAAAGAACATAAAACTGCCAAGAAATTCCAGGATAAACAAATGATATTTTATTTACTTATTATAAAATGAACAGTCATTTACAAATGAATGGGAATAGATTGGACAGATTACTGATGAAAATGCTTCTATCAGATTAAGGCTTGGATATTGAGCCTCTCTTTCTGTCCACCTCTATGTTCCACTACATACAAACACTTGACAAATGCCGAGCCGTAATGATGTTTTTATATTGAAGGGATGTGGCTGGACAAACAATCAAGGTAAATGGTAGTGGAACAGATATTTTTTTCTTTTTTTGTAAGGGGATGCAGAAGCATGGATCAATGGCTTTTATCAAAAGGAAACTGGCTGACAGAAGGACCAGGGTAAAAAACCCCACTTGCCCACTTACACCAGGAAATTGGGACCAGGCTACAACTAAGAAGGGAATGAAAGGAGGAAAAAAAAAAAAAAACAACAAAAAAAAACCCTCCAAAAACCTGCCACTACTGCAGTATAAAATCCTCAAATATATAAGAAAAATACCCAAAGGAAAAGGAAAGAAAATTATGGAACAAAGGGACAAACATGATAAAATGTTAATAAAAATCAGATGACTATGCAAATGAACCAATTGTGAATTCTGGAAATAAAAAATATCTTTCAAATACACCCTAGACACATTAAAAGAAAGAATTAGTAAATTGGAAGATTACGTACAAGGGAACAATAATTAGATTGATAACTGACTTCTCAGCTGCAATGAATGACAAAAGACAATAGATATATTTCTTTTTTATATATATAACATATTCTTTACATATAAAAATATATCAGACGGCATATAAAAGATACAGACAATTGCATATATTATTAATTGAATTAAATGTGTCTGCCAAAACTCTTAAAATTTTCCTGCAAAATACAGAGTTATGGTTCAGATTCCATACTGTGAAATTTTGATATTTAAGTGCAGCTTATTATGGGAAGCTTTCCAGAACAACGCCTGAGAGACAGGAAAGGAGCAGAGGGAGAAGGTCAAACCCATCAGTAAAGCCGCAGCAAGGAAGTGATCTCTGGTGCTGGGAAGGCCGTCTTTGTGTTCTCCTAGCTCAGGACAGGAGGCTCAGTCTTTAATGGTCCTGCATCTCCTCTAGAGGAGATGTGACTGGAGATAAGGACAATTCACAAAGAGGCGTTTACCTGAAAACCACCAGGCTGCAACTTTCTCAGTAACTGCCTCTGTCTCAGTTTTTAAACATGACTTGGGTGGGATATGATAATATTAAGGTAAGTTTATTATTCACGGACACAACTTACGGGGTGGCCAAATGTCCAAATGTGGCCTGTGAACCACATATCCATTATTTCAGGACTGTTTTGCTTATCCGTAGTGTCAGATATCATCATGTAAAGTCTACACGAAACTTTCCTTTTGCTCATCAGCTGTGTTAGTGTTTGTGTATTTAATGTGTGGTCCAAGACAATTCTTTATCTTCCAAAGTGTGGCAGGAAACAAGAAAGGTTGGATACCCCTGATTAGTACCTAAATGTGTCAATGGTCCCCACAGCTAGTAATTAACAGAAATCTAATCAATGGTAGCTGATTTGGGGGAGCCTAAACAATCTCATCCTAAAATCTATATGGAGAAATAAAAAACCCAGTAATACATATGTCAACTTTAAAAAGGAACAACTTGTATCACAAAATATAAAGCTTTACCACAGTGGCACAGGTATAAATAAGTAGAACAGTGGAAGTGAATAGGGATGATAAAGGTTGGAAAACTCAAATTGGTTAGTAATGGGTATTCATTCAGTAAATTGCAAGGAAAAATGACTCAGAAAATTTGCAGATCCAAATATGAAAGGTAAAGATATAAAGCAGATAAAGTAAAGAATAATATCTTTGCAACTTAGCAGTGAAAGAAAATATGTTTAAAAAGATACAAGAACCAGAATCCACTCAAATTTATTAGCTAGAAAAGAACAAGTGATCCCATCTCAGGGTGGGCAAGGGACTTAAAGAGAAACTTTTCTAAAGAAGACAGACGCAAAATCTACAAACACATGAAAAGAAGCTCATCATCCTTAATCATCAGAGAAATGCAAATCAAAACTACTTTGATATATCACCTAACCCCAGTAAGAGTAGCCCACATCACAAAATTCCAAAACTAGAAATGTTGGCGTGGATGTGGAGGAAAGGGCACACTTCTACACTGCTGGTGGGAATGCACACTAATACGTTCCTTCTGGAAGGATATTTGGAGAATACTTAGAGATCTAAAAATAGACCTGCCATTCAATCCTATAATTCCTTTACTAGGTTTATACCCAGAAGACAAAAAGTCACAATATAACAAAGACATCTGTACCAGAATGTTTATTGCAGCCCAATTCATAATTGCTAAGTCATGGAAGAAG
>CAUYPK010086061.1:0-30732 GCA_963574355.1 Loris lydekkerianus | reverse complement strand
TGTGTTGGGTAACATTCCTTCTTTTTCTATATTTTGGAAGAGGTTTAGTAGTATAGTTACTAGTTCTTCTTAAAAGGTTTGGTAGAATTCTGATGTGAAGCCATCAGGTCCTGGGCTTTTCTTTTTAGGGAGATTTTGTATAGTTGATGCTATTACAGAACTTGATATTCAACATTTCCACTTCCTTCTGGAAGAATGTTTGGAGAATACTTAGAGACCTAAAAATAGACCTGCCATTTGATCCTATAACTCCTTTACTAGCTTTATACCCAGAAACAAAAAGTCACAATATAACAAAGACATCTGTACCAGAATGTTTATTGCAGCCCAATTCATAATTGCTAAGTCATGGAAGAAGCCCAAGTGCCCAACGATCCACAAATGGACTACCAAATTGTGGTACATGTATACCATGGAATACTATTCAGCCTTAAAGAAAGATGGAGACTTTACCTCTTTCATGTTTACATGGATGGAGCTGGAACATATTCTTCTTAGCAAACTATCCCAGAAATGAAAGAAAAAGTATCCAATGTACTCAGCCCTACTATGAAGCTAAATTATAGCTTTCACATGAAGGCTATAACCCAACTATAGCACAAGACTATGGGGAAAGGGCCAAGGAAGGGGAAGGGAGGGGGGAGGTTTTAGTGAAGGGAGGGTAATGGGTGGGGCCACATTATGGTGCATATTAGAATTTGTACTGGTGATTGCAGTAATGTACACAACTATGATTTAACAATAAAAATAAATAAATAAATAAATAAATAAATACATTGGTTTGTCAGTGTCTACAAAATAATTTTCTAAGATTTTAATTGAGATTACACTAAATTTTAAAATCAAGCCAGGAGAAACTGACATCTTAACTATATTGAGATTTGCAAACCATGAACACAGAATATCTCTCCATTTATTTAGATCATCCTTAATTTTTTTTCATTCAGAATTTTGTGGTTTTTCACATACAGATCCTTTACATATTTTATTCAATGTATACCTAATATTTCAAATGTCTGGTGAAATGGTACTTTTTATTTCAAATTTCAGTAATATAATTGACTTTTTTATATTAGCTTTAAATCCTATAACTTTGCTACACTTTCCTGTTAGTTCCAGGTTTATGAGTTTTCTTTTTTCTTTCTTTCTTTTTTTTTTTTTTCCTTGTCAATTTGGGAGAATTTTCTATATAAAAAATCATATTATCTGTGATCAACAATCTTACTATTTTCTTCCTAATCTGTTGTATTTTATTTCCTTTTCTTGTCTTATTGCACTAGCTGAGACTACCAGTAAGATATTGAACAGAAGTGCAAGAAGCACCCCCTTAACTTTGTTTCTAATCTCAGCAGGGAAGTGTCTGTTCTCAACATTAAGTATGAAATTAGCTGTAGAGGGTTAGTGGTTAGGCTATGGCTAACCTAGGGCTCAGTGGTTAGGGCGCCAGCCACTTGCACTGGGGCTGGTGGGTTCAAAATTGGCCCAAGCCTGATAAACTATGACGACAACAACAAAAATAGTCAAACATTGTGGTGAGTGCCTGTAGTCTCAGCTAATTGGGAGGTTGAGAGAGAGTTGCTTAAGCCCAAGACTTTGAGGTTACTGTGAGCTGTGACACTACAGCACTCTACTGATGGTGACAGTGACCCTCTGTCTCAGAAGAAGAAGAAGAAGAAGAAGAAGAAGAAGAGGAGGAGGAGGAGGAGGAGGAGGAGGAGGAGGAGGAGGAGGAGGAGGAGGAGAAAGAAATTAGCTTTAAGGTTGTTTTCTGTTTGGGTGTTTTTTTGTAGCTATTCTATGTGGGCTTAAGGAAGGTCTCCTCTATTTCTTGTTTGCTGGGAATTTTTGTTATGAACGGGTATTGGATTTTGTGAAATGCTTTTTCTGTTTCAGCCGACTTATGTGGTTTTCTTCTTCAGTCTGATGATATAGTGGCTTGTGTTAATTGATTTTTAAATATTAAATTGATATTTAAATTTTTAAGTATTAAACAACCACTGCATAGTTGAAAAAATTCCCATTTGGGATTTCCTCTTATACCTTTTTGGGCTCAGTTTGCTAATATTTTGTTGAGGATATCTCCACCTATGTTATATCAGTTTCCTTTTGCTGCACTAAAATATCACCATATATGTAGTGATGCTAACAGACACAAATTTATTGTCTCACAATTCTGGAAGTCTGAGGTGTGAAGTGAATCTTACAGGCTAACCCTTCATTCCTTCTGAGCTTTAAAAAAATGATCTATTCCCTCCCCTTTTCCAGCTTACAGAGGCCCATTGCATTCCTATTGGTCCCCTCTCCCTCTTTAAAGAATATTACTTCAATCTCTGCTTCTGTTACCACTGTCTGACTCTGACACTTAGATCTCCTTTTATAAAGACCCTTATGGTTATAATACTTTGGATCCACCCAGTTAATCTAGGTTAATCATGGCATCTCCTTAACATCTGAAAAGTGCCTCTTGCCATTTAAATAACAGTTTCCAGGGATAGAATGTGGATGCTATTGATGTGTGGGGGTGGGGGTGCATAACTCTTTCTACCACATGCTCATGAGAAATATTTGTTTGTAGTTTTTCCTTCTTTTAATGTCTTTCCCTGGTTATAGCATCATGGTAATGCTGACCTCATAGAATACTTTCGGAGTGTTATGTTTTCTTATGTTTTCTGGAAGATTTTAGATAATTATATGATTTCTTCCTTAATGTTTGATAAAATTTACCACTGAAACCATCCAGAACTGATCTTTTTTTTTTTGTAAGATTATTAATTATCAATTCAATTTTTAAATAGATATAGTCCTTTGAAATTGTCTACTTATTTTTGATATGAAGCTTTGATAACTTCATTTTATAAGAAATTAGTCCATTTAATCTAAGTTCTCTAATTTATGCACATAAAGTTGTTTATACCATTGCTTTAGTATTCTCTTAATGTTTATGTGATCATTAGCAATGATTTTTTTTTTTTATTTCTGCTATTGATAATTTGAGTTTTCTATCCCCCTCATCCCCCTGGCTATCATGGCAAGAGATTTTTCACTTTTAATGGTATTACCAAAAACATAGCTTTTGACTTTGTTGATTTTCACGTTTTTTTTCTTGCTTTCAAATTCATTGATTTCTGCCACAGGCTTTTTTTTTCTTCTACTTGCCTTAGGTTTATGTTTTCTTCATTCTTTAGTTTATTAAAATAGAAGCTTAGATTATTGATTTTAGTATTTCATATTTTCAAATACATACATTTATTATTATGAGTTTCCCCAACATAATTGCCTTCACTGAATTCTACAAATTTTGAGAAGTTATATGTTTAATTTCATTTCCTTTAAAAGATCTTTAAATTTATCTTGAGAATTCATATTTGGCTCCTGCATTACTTAGACATTTACTGCTGCTATGGTTTGAATGTATCCCCCAAATGTTCTTTGGTTGGAAATTTAGTTGCCATTGTGGTGGTATTGAGAGGTGGGGTCTTTGGGAGGCAATTGTATCATGAGCGATCTACTCTCATGAATGGATTAATTAATGCTATTATTTTGTGAGTGATTAATTCTTAGGGGAGTAGTTTTGTCATAAAAGTGAACTTTCTGGCACATATACTCTTGCATTTCTGCCTCCCACTTACTCCCATGGAATGATCCTCACCAGATACCAGTGCCATGCTCTTGAACTTCTCAGTCTCCAGAACCAGGGACCAAATAATCTTCTTTTCTCTATAAATTACCCAATCTAGGGTGTTCTGGTATAATAGCAGAAAATATACTGACATGAAAAATTAATGTTTAAATATTTGGGATGTTTCCACTGCTTTCTATTATTGATTTCTAGTCTAATTCCATTGTGGCTTGAAAAAAATATATATTGTATGATTTCTATTCTTTCAAATTTGTTAAATTGTGTTCTGTGGCCCAGAAATTGGTGAATATTTCATATGAGCACGAGAAAAATTTCAATTCTGTTGTTGTTGTGTAAAGTTCTCTATAAATGTCAATTAGGCCAAGTTAATGGATAAAGCTGTTCAGCCTAACTATATTCTCATTGATTTTCTGTCTTCTTCATCTATCAATTACTGAAAGAGGAGTGTTGATGTCTCCAGCTATAATAGTAGAGACATTTTCTCCTTCCAATTCTATAAGTCTGAGGTTCATATATTTTGATGCTCTGCTGTTAGGTTATGGATTGCTTCATCTTCTGGGAAATTTACATTATTATTATGCAATGGTCCACGTTATACCTGACAAAGATTTTGTGATTTTTCTGAAATCTGCTTTTCCTGAAATTAATATAGCTATTCCAACATTCTTTTGATTAATATTGCCATGGCATATCTCTCTCCTTCCTTTTACTTTTAGTGTATTTATATTCAAAACAAGCTTCTTATAGACAACACATAGTTAAGTTCCATTATTTCTTAGGTTTTTCTTTGGGGGGGGCTGCAGTTTTTGGCTGGGACTGGGTATGAACCCACCACCTCTGCCATATGGAGCCAGCACACTACCCCTTTGAGCCACAGGAACCGCCCTAAGTTCCATTGTTTTTCATTCACTCTGCCACTCTCTGTCTCTCAACCGATGTATTGAAACCATTCACATTTAAAGTGATAGTGGAAACACTTGAATTAATAGCTACCATGTCTGTAACAGTCTTTTACTCATTATATTTCTTATTCCTTTTCTTCTATTGTCTTCTCTGAGTTTTATTTCCATTAATTTATCATTTATTAAATATTTAACATTTTTTGAATTTTATTTAATTTTTTCATTGTTAAATCATAGCTGTGTACATTAGTGCAATCAAGGGGTACAATGTGATGGTTTCATATACAATCTGAAATATTCTCATCAAACTGTTCAACGTAGCCTTCATGGCATTTTCTTAGTTATTGTATGCAGACATTTGTATTCTGTTTTAGTAAGTTTTGCCTGTATCCATTCTAAGATGCACCATAGGTATGGCCCCTCCCATTAGCGTCCCTCCACCTTAACCTCCACCCTCCCTTACCCTTCCTTGGCCCTTTCCCCATATTCGTATAGTTGGGTTATAGCCTTTATGGGAAAGCTATAAATTAGCTTCATAGTAGGGCTGAGTACATTGGATACTCTTTCTTCCATTCCTGAGATACTTTGCTAAGAATATGTTCCAGCTCCATCCATGTAAACATGAAAGAGGTAAAGTCTTCACCTTTCTTTAAGGCTGCATAATATTTCATGGTATACATGTACCAAAAATTGCTAGTCCATTTGTGGGTCGATACCCACTTGGGCTTCTTCCATGACTTAGCAATTGTGAATTGGACTGCAATAAACATTCTGGTATAGATGTGTTTGTTACATTGTGACTTTTGGTCTTCTGGGTATAAACCCACTAAAGGAATTATAGGATCGAATGGCAGGTCTATTTTTAGGTCTCTAAGTATTCTCCAAACATCCTTCCAGAAGGAACGTATTAGTGTGCATTTCCACCAGCAGTGTAGATGTGCACCTTTTCCTTCACATCCACGCCAACATCTCTGGTTTTGAGATTTTGTTGTGTGGGTTACTCTTACTGGGGTTAGGTGATATCTCAAAGTAGTTTTTATTTGCATTTCTCTGATGATTAAGGATGATGAGTTGTTCATGTGTTTGTAGATTTTGCATCTGTCTTCTTTAGAGAAGTTTCTCTTTAAGTCTCTTGCCCACCCTGAGATGGGATCACATGTTCTTTTCTTACTAATATGTTTGAGTTCTCTGTGGATTCTGATTATTAAACCTTTATCGGAGGTATAACCTACAAATATTTTCTCACATTCTGAGGGCTGTCTGCTTGCTTTACTTACTATGTTCTTGGCTGTGCAGAAGCTTTTTAGTTTGATCATGTCCCAGTAATGTATTTTTGATACTGCTTCAATTGCCTGGGGAGTCCTCCTCATAAAATATTCACCCAGGCCGATTCCTTCAAGAGTTTTCCCTGCACTTTCTTCAAGCATGTTTATAGTTTCATGTCTTAAGTTTAAATCTTTTATCCAGTGAGAGTCTATCTTAGTTAATGATGAAAGGTGTGGGTCCAATTTCAGTCTTTTACAGAACGCCAGCCACTTCACCCAGCACCATTTGTTAAATAGGGAATCTTTTCCCCCACTGAATGTTTATAATTGGCTTGTCAAAGATCAAATAACAGTAAGTAGCTGGATTCATCTCTTGGTTCTCTATTCTGTTCCAGACATCTACTTCTCTGTTTTTGTGCCAGTACCATGCTGCTTTTATCACTATCAATTTATAGTATAGTCTTAGGTCTGGTAGTGTGATTCCTCCTGCTTTGTTTTTATTGCTGAGTAATGTTTTGGCTATTCGAGGTTTTTTTCTGATTCCATATAAATGAAATATTATTTTTTCAAGATCTTTAAAATATGACGATGAAGCTTTGATTGGAATTGCATTAACATTGCATATTGCTTTGGGTAGTATGAATATTTTAACAATGTTGATTCTTCCCAGACATAAGCATGGTATGTTTTTCCATTTGTTAACATCTTTAGCTATTTTCTTTTCTTAAAGTTTCATAGTTCTCTTTGTAGAGATCTTTCATGTTCTTTGTTAGGTATACTCCCAAATATTTCATCTTCTTTGGTACTACTGTGAAAAAATAGAGTCCTTGACTGTTTTTTCGGCTTGGTTATTGTTAGTATATACAAAGGCTACAGATTTATGGGTGTTGATTTTGTAGCCTGAGACATTGCTATATTCCTTGATCACTTCTAAATGTTTTGTAGTAGAATCCCTCGTGTTTTTTAGATACACGATCATGTCATCTGCGAAGAGTGAAAGTTTGATCTCTTCTGACCCTATGTGGATCCCTTGATCGCCTTTTCTTCCCTAATTGCAATGGCTAAAACTTCCATTACAATGTTAAAGAGCAATGGAGACAATGGGCAACCTTGCCTAGTTCCTGATCTAAGTGGAAATGATTTCAATTTAACTCTATTCAGTACGATATTGGCTGTGGGTTTGTTGTACATGGCCTCTATTAGTTTAAGAAATGTCCCTTCTATACCGATTTTCTTAAGTGTTCTGATCATGAAGTGATGCTGGATATTATCAAAAGCTTTTTCTGCATCAATTTGGAGAATCATATGATCTTTATTTTTTAGTTTGTTTATGTGCTGAATTACACTTATAGATTTACGTATATTGAACCAGCCTTGAGACCCTGGGATAAATCTCACTTGGTCATGGTGTATATTTTTTTTATGTGTTGTTGGATTCTGTTCATTAGGATCTTATTCAGTACTTTTACATCAATATTAATTAGTGACACTGATCTATAATTTTCTTTTCTTGTTGGGTCTTTCCCTGGTTTGGGGATAAAGGAAATGTTTGCTTCGTAGAATGTGTTGGGTACTATTTTTTCTTTTTCTATATTTTTGAGGAGGTTTAGTAATATAGGTAATATTTATTTTTTGTTTTTTTAATATTAAATCATAGCTATGTACATTAATACAATCATGGGGCACCATACACTGGTTTTGTAAACAGTTTGACACATTTTCATCACACTGGTTAACATACTTACTGGCATTTCCTTAGTTATTGTGTTAAGACAATTATATTCTACATTTACGTAGGTTCACATGTACCCTTGGAACATGCACCACAGGTGTAATCCCACCAATTACCCTCCCTCCACACAGCCTTCCTCCTCCCTATGCTCTCTCTCCCCTTTCCCCATATTCTTAGGTTATAACCGGGTTATAGCTTTCATATGAAAGCCATAAATTGGTTTCATAGTAGGGCTGAGTACATTGGATACTTTTTCTCCATTCTTGAGATACTTTACTAAGAAAAATATGTTCTGTCTCCATCCATGTAAACATGAAAGAGGTAAAGTCTCCATCCTTCTTTAAGGCTGCGTAATATTCCATGGTGTACATATAACACAGTTTATTAATTTATTCAGGGCACTTAGGCTTTTTTTATGACTTAGCAACTATTAATTGGGCTACAATAACCATTCTGGTACAAAATCCCAAGACCAGAGATGTTGGTGTGGATGTGGAGAAAAGGGAACACTTCTACACTGCTGGTGGGAATGCAAATTAATACATTCCTTTTGGAAAGATGTTTGGAGAACTCTTAGAGATCTAAAAATAGATCTGCCATTCAATCCTATAATTCCTCTACTAGGTATGTACCCAGAAGACCAACAATCACATTATAACAAAGATATAGTTACTAGTTCTTCTTTAAAGTTTTGGTAGAATTCTGACATAAAGCCATCTGATCCTGGGCTTTTCTTTTTTAGGGAGATTTTCTATAGTTGATGCTATTTCAGAGCTTGTTACAGGCCTGTTCAACATTTCAACTTCATTCTGTCTAAGTGTTGGTAGGAGGTGTACTTCCAGGTATTGGTCGATTTCTTTCAGATTTTCATATTTCTGACAGTAGAGTTTCTTGTAGTATTCATTAAGGATTTTTTGAATTTCTGAGGGGTCTGTTGTTATTTCATCGTTACCATTTCTAACTGATAAAATTAGGGATTTTACTCTTTTTTTCCTGATTAGGTTGGCCAAAGGTTTATCTATTTTATTGATCTTTTCAAAAAAACCAACTTTTGGACTTATTGATCTATTGTATAATTCTTTTGTTTTCAATTTCATTTAATTCTGCTCTGATTTTATTTATTTCTTTTCTTCTGCTGGGTTTGCATTGAAATGTTCTTCCTTCTCCAGTTGCTTGAGATGTCCCATTAAGTTATTAACTTATTCTCCTTCCCTTTTCTTGAGGAAGTCCTGCAGTGTTATAAATTTTCCTCTTAGGACTGCCTTTGTGGTATCCCAGAGGTTCTTGTAGTTCGTGTCTTGATTGTTGTTTTGTTCTAAAAATTTGGTGATTTCTTTCTTAATCTTGTCTATAACCCACGTATCCTTCAGCATAAGGTTGTTTAGTTTCCATGTTCTTGTATGGGTATGCAGATTCCTGTTGTTATTGAGTTCAACATTTATTCCATGATGGTTTGAGAAGATGTAAGGGATAATTTCTATTTTTTTTTAATTTGCTGAGGTTAGATTTGTGGCCTAGGATGTGGCCATTTGTAGAGTATGTTCCATGGGCTTGTGAGAAGAGTGTGAATTCAGTTTTGTTGAGATGAAATGTTCTGTAGATGTCTGTTAAGCCCAGATGTTGAATGGTTAAGTTTAAATCTAAAGTTCCTTCGCTTAGTTTCTTTTTGGAGGATATATCCAGCACTGCTAAAGGGGTGTTAAAATCTGTAACTACTATGGAACTGGAGGAAATCGAGTTGCTCATGTCTGTTAGAGTTTCTCTTATGAATTGATGTGCATTCTGGTTGGGTGCATAAATATTAATAATTAAAATCTCATTATAGTGAGTATTACCTGTAACAAATATGAAGTGTCCATCCTTATCTTTCTTTATTTTGGTTGGTTTAAAGCCTATTGCAGCTGCGAATAGGATTGCAATGCCTGCTTTTTTCTGCTTTCCATTTGCCTGGAATATAGATGACCATCCCTTCACCTTGAGTCTATATTTATCTTTTAATGTAAGGTGCGATTCTTGGATACAGCAGATATCTGGCTTGAGTTTTTGTATCCAATCAGCCATCCTGCGCCTCTTTAGAGAACAATTTAAACCATTCACATTAATTGAGAATATTGATAAGCCTTTTGAGACTCCATTGGACATTTTTAATCTTTTTGCTACTGTGTGGGGGTTGGAATTTGATCAAAATTTTCTAGCTCTTTAAAGTATGACAATGGAGCTTTAATGGGGATTGAGTTGAAATACAAGGGTATATGTAAACCTTGGTAAATGTGGAATGTAAATGTCTTAGCAAAATAACCAGGAAAATGCCAGGAAGCCTATGTTAACCAGTGTGATGAAAATGTGTCAAAAGATCTATGAACCAAGTGTATGGTGCCCCATGATCACATTAATGTACACAGCTATGATTTATAATAAAAAAAAAATAAAGAATGAAAAAAACAAAATTTTCTGTGTGGGTTTACTTTTGTGGTGGAGAGTTACGCTTGTCTTTAAGAAGAATAGGTTTGAGAATATCATGGACAGCTGCTGTCGTTATGGCACATTTATTCAACATGTTAATGTCGTTAAAATATTCAATTTCTCTGTCATAAATGAAATTCAGTTTAGCTGGATACAGGATCCTAGGTTGAAAGTTATTTTGTTCTGGGAGATTAAAAGTCAATAATCATCCTCTTCTATATTGAAAGGTTTCAGCAGAGAGATCTGCAGTTATTCTAATATCCTTGCCCTTGTAGGTGATGTTTTTGTTTGTTTGTTTGTTTGTTTATTTTCATCTGGCAGCTTTCAGAATTTTCTCCTTCATATTAACTTTAGTGAAATTGATTTTGATGTGTCCTGGGGATGCCCTATTTGGGTTGAGTCATGCTGGAGTTCTGAAACTGTCTGCTATCTGAATTTCAGAATCTCTTGGCATGTCTGGAAAATTCTTCTTCATAATCTCATGGAGAAGAGACTCTGTGCCTTGTGAAGCCATGTCATCACTTTCGGGGATCCCTGTAAGACAAATATTGGTTTTCTTCAAATTATCCCAGAGCTCTCTGAGAGAGTGATTTGTTTTTGCTCTCCATTTCTCTTTCTCTTTGAGAGTTTGGGAGGATTAGAAAGCTCTGTCTTCAATGTCAGAAATCCTTTCTTCTGCTTGGTCCATTCTGTTACTGAGGGATTCTACTGTGTTTCTCAGATCTTTGAGGGATGCAACTTGTCTCAATGTGTCAAAATCTTTGGTCATTTGGTCTTTGAATTTGTTGAATTCTTGAGATATCTTTTGGTTTACTGCTTGGAATTCTAATTCGATATTATTTACTATCCAGATTCTTAATTTGGTTTCTGACATTTCAGCTATTTGTTTGTGCATGGGATCTTGTGCTGTGTCTGCCCCGTTGATCCTTGGAGGAGTTGATCTACTCTGATTATTCATATTGCCAGAGTTTTTCTGTTGATTTTGCCTCATGATTGTTTTTCACCATTGCCTCTGTTAGTCCTCAGAGTTGTGGAGGTGCCTCTCCAAGATTAGACCCCAGCAGGATCACTCTATTGTTGCTGGATCTTTGGAGGGAGTGACCCTGTGTAGTTCTTCTGGGGCTGCCCCAGCTCTTCTCTGGTTGATTGAACATTTTACATAATTCCACTTTATCTCTTCCTTTAGCAGATCAATTATATTTATTGTAACAAAAATTTTACTGGTTGTTCTACACTTTGCAATATACATTTCCAAATAGCCTAAGTGCACTTTTAAATAGCATTATACTCTTCATATGTCATGTGGATACCCTGTAACAGTATCATCAATTCCTCTTATTCCTATGATGTGCTGCCATTCATTTTACTTATTCACATGGTATAATTGCTCAATATATTGTCAGCATCATTGCTTTAAGTAAACTTACTTTTAGGTCAGTTTAGAATTTAAAAGGTAAAAGATGTTATTTTAACCTTAATTCATTCCTTCTATGAGGCCATTTCTTTCTTTGTGTAGGTCCAAATTTCTGACTTGTTATGTTTTCCCTATAGCCTGAGTTGCTTCTTTTAGAATTTTCTGCAGAGAAGTTCCACTAATGATTAATTCTTTCAGGGTTTTTTATATGTTTCTTGTTCGTTTTGCTTGTATGTCTGGTTGTGGGTGTTTGTTTGTTTACCTAAGAAAGTATTTAGTTTTTCTTATTTTTTAAAAAATAATACTTAGAACATAGAATTCTAGATTTTTTTTTCTTTCAAAATTTTGGGTATTTCCCTTCATTCTCTTTTTGATTATATGTTTTATCCTCTGTAGGTAAACTTCCATCCTTTATCACTCCTTTTTTATTAAGATTTTTTTGTGTGTGTTTAGTTCCTTGGAGTTTGAATATAAAACATCTAGCTTTTTTTTTTTTTTTTTTTTGTAAATATCTTACTTTGTGTTTTCAGAAATTCTAAGACTTGTGATTTGCGATTTTGTGTTTGTCCTCAATTTTGGAAAATTTTCAGCCATTATTAATTAACATACTTTTTTCTGCTCTTTTGTCTTTCTTCTGGTTTTCCAATTATGTATATTTATACCTCTGAAATTGTCCCACATTTATTAGATTTTTCTGTTGGTTTTGTTCTGTATTCTTTTTTCATTTCAGTCCAGACAGCTGATATTGACATATCCTCAAGCTCACTCTTTCCTCAGCATGTCCATTCTACTTGTGAGCCTATCAGACGTTTTCTTCATTTCTGTTGCTTGATTTCCATTGTTTTATTTTGATTCTTAGGGGTTTATATCTTTGCTTATTTTATTAATCTAGTCTTACATGCTTCCAACTTTTTCCATTTGAGTCCCTAATATAACTTTTTAAATTCCTAATCTGATAATCCCAAAATATGTATCATATGAGAATCTGGTTCTGATACTTGCTTTTCATCTTAAGTCTGTGTTATTTTTCCCCTCTTAGTAAGCCTCACAATTATTAAATGAAAACCAGTCATTTGTACTGGGTTATAAAAACTGAGATAAAAAGACTTTAATGTGAGGTTTTATGTTAATCTAGCCAGGAATTCGGCTGTTTAATGTTAGCTATAGATGTAGGGGCCAGAGGCTTCAGACTCATCTAATGTCCTTATTTCTGTCTCCTCTGTTGTATTTTGGCTTCCCTAAGAGCTCCTCCTTAAATAGAGCCTGTGCCTCTTGGTTCTTAGCACTCTAATGTAATGTGTTTATAATGGAGCTCTATTGATGTGGCAGTAAGGTATAATGAAGTGGAAGCAGTTTATAATCTTATGATTGAATTTCAATCTTTCAGTAGACCTGTGTTTCAGAGTTGTGAATTTTAAACAAATGCTTCTTAAAATTCCTTCCTTCCCTTTATGTGAGACATGAAGTGTAGAGAGAGCTTTGGAGTTGGGTAAATCACTTTTTCCTTAGGTGTCATATGGCTCTCATAAAGTCATTCCTTTTAGGGAGTGGATTTGAAAATGAACACAATACTCTGTGCATTTTCAAAAGATTCCTTTCCCCTCTTTTTGCCAGAGTCACCAAGAGATCTTTCCTGATTCTTCACTATGAAATCCCAGTATGGTTCCAGGAAGTAAAACTCATGATTACTTAGCCGCAGGATAGTTTCCCTTTGATGCTAGTTCACACTCTCAGCCTCCAGCAATTCATCAACATGACCGTGTGTGTTCCTACTAGTTTAAGGCTCTACTGGCTTATGCTCCAGGTAAAAAGATCCTGCCTGTGATTATGAATTTGCCAGTCTCTCCAGGTTGGAATAGTGGTTTACCCTGAAACCTCTATTCTTTAGTGGACCCAAGAAAAGTCACAGATTTTTTGTGTGTTCAGGTTTTTTCTTGTTTTAAATACAAGAGTGATACTTTCTAAGGCATTCAGATGTTGGAGCTAAAACTACAGTTCTAGATCATTTATTTTAAAAGTGTATGTAATACCCCAGCAAACTATCAAACAAGTTTGAAGAAAAATAGACAATGTTAGATGTGAATAGACTGTATTTTGTACAATAATTGACAGAGAAAATGGTGGAAAAAATATATTTTAAGCCATTGAATCCAAGAAATTGTAGCTTTATGCTAGCAAGAGAAGGGCATTTCCAGGATGACTGCTGGAGTTTAGTCACTGGTCCATGATGGAGTAGCAGGTTCAGGATCTCTAAAAATGGTTGTGAAGAAAGTAGATTCCATACCGATACAACAGATAAGATTGATAACTTGAGAATATGGTAAAGAGATGTCGCGCTGTCATCGACAAGAGAAAAGAAAGGCAATTAGAAATGCATTTCAATGAGGCTGGGAATCAAATAAGAAAATCATGGTTGATTTTCAGGTCCAGCAACAATCTGAAGAACCCTCCAATAACAAAATATCCCAAAATGATCAGTTTACATTTGTAGCTGAGTTGGCAAGAGAATAAGAAAAATTCTTAGAGGCCAATTTACAGAGCTAATTTATAAATCCAGCAAAGTGAGCACTGACACTGGTGATTACCCTAAGGGCATCTGTATTATTCTGTTACACAAATCTTCACTTTTGGCAACTTCCCAGAGAGAAAACACTAAACCTAAGAATGTGTCACCTTCCCCCCAAAAAATTTCCTTTATATCTGACAAAGTGAAGAGATGGCTAAAAAACTTCCTGTGAATCTGAAAAATCTTCAACAAAACAAAAAATCAGAAAAAAATCAAAAAGCAAAAAACAGAGATCTACCTCATAAAAGAAGACAGCAAAAAAATTTTCCTATCACTACCTTATCTTTGGATGAAGAGAAAACAACTTGCCTTCATAATTTGCAACTATGGGCTGGCTTTCACATGGATTTGAGATCTGAATTCATTCTGTGGATACATTGTAAAAACAAGCCAAGTAAATAAGAAATAAACTGAGAAATTAGTCTAAAGTAATTCCAGGAATTTGTAATGCCTCCAGGGAGGATAAGCATAATCTTTTTCAGAGAAATTGCCCTTACTCCAGATCTCATAGAATTCCTCTTGTCCTACTGATAAATTTCCAAGGAACACAAGCTCAAAATGAAAACAAAACAAAACTAACGTAAAAAAGAAAGACAAAGCATACAACAGAAGGACACCAGGAGTGAGAATAAGCCAATGGAACAAAGGGCAGAAGCAGATCAGAAAGGACTTTGGAGGTTGTTACATTAGATACAGAAGAATATTTAAAATGATTGTAGAAATAAGACAGAATGAAAAAGTATGCAGAAGGAACAAAAGACTAATAACGGTGACCAGAGAAAATGATAAAAAGGATCAACTAGAACTCACAGAAGTGGTAAAGAGAAAATACCCTGATGGTGAATTGAGAAAGTTGTCTCACTAAAATTCTATAAGCTTTGGGTCCAGATTTGTGTCATGAAATACGCCAAATAAAGTTTCAGGAGAGGGTGTGGTGGTAGCAGTGGGAGGAGTGAGGAACACGCCCTCACCAGCACATTCACAGAAGTTGGGCTGGTTGGATCAAAGCCTCCAGGCCCGTGGGGGCTGCCAGCTCAGCTCTCAGTAATTACAGGCATCCCACAGCTGAGGCACAGTGGCAAATCCCTGGCTCCTGCCCCATGTTCCACTGACTGATGGTACCATCAACTCCCCCACCCCACTGCTGCCCCATGACCACCCGGGCTATTCTCCAGACCCACATTGCTGGCTCAGTTGCCACACAGACCCCTCAGGTTTAATGATACTGACAAATCTGATCCCCTACCCTCAGTGACATCATTTTCTCCAGTGACTTAACCCAGAAATTAGAGAGTCACCCTTGTTCCCTTCTTTCTACCTCCCAAAACCCCTACAAAAAAATAAATCGCTCAATTCTAGCCATTATATTTTTCGATGAAGGAGATATGTAAAGATCCAACATCTCTTCTCCATTCCCACTGGCAGGCTTTAGGCTGTGGTCCCCCCGAGATCTCTGGGCCTCGGTCCATTTTCACGTCTGGCAGCAGACGTGCTCTGAGGCTGATAAAGCATCAGTTTCAGCATCCCTCACTTGCTCCAGCCCCTTCCAAGGCTGGAGAAGAGCCTTCTTATAATACTATGTTCTAATGTCCGTGTGTTTTGTAAAATTAGCAAAGTTAAGAAACCTTAATGTAGAACAACAAAATGTTACAGTTCATAATAAGTAAAATAATTCTTTAGTAGTTTTCCAAATTTGACAAACAAACCAGAAAACTTAACACAAGCAACCAAAAACTTGGGAGGATGAAAAAACTCTTCTAATTTATTAATAATTAATAAAATTACTATTATCCATACTGCAGGAAAAACTGTATTATCTCTCTATTCTATCAATAGAAAGTGATGTAACAAAATCACTGTCATATGAAGAGGCGAACAAAAGGGTTTGATGCCTGAAGAGACGGGGAAATATTTTACAGAAATGTGCTGGCAATAAAGGAATAAAATGTTAATTATTTGGATTTTATTATTTATTGCAGCATTTTAAAATTTGTCATTGCCTGTGTCTTCTCATTATAAATGAATTTCACTTTTGTACCTAATTTTTCATTTTTAAAAACATTCTATTTTTCTTTTCCTTAAAGAAAGCCCCCAAGTTGTACATAGAGGGTATCAACTGTTTTAAATTGCACATGAACTTCATGGACCATGTCTATCAAGCCCCACAACACCTGGGTTCACCTGGGTCCTGTGTTCAAATATACTTATTCATTCTGGTTTTCATTTTCAACATTTCATGTTTTCCTCAGTAGGCACTAAACCCTCTGAGAGCAGGGATCATAATGCTCCCACTCGTGTTTACACCTAGCACATATTAGGAACTTAATATTTATTAAATGAACATAGAGTGAAATTGTGACCCTAAGAAAGACATATAATGAGCTAAAACCAAATGAAGTTTATCCAGGGAGGAGTTTCTTAGTAGTATTCATGAACCAGTTGAAGATAAATGGCTTGAATAACTAACTGGTAGGACAAATGGCTGCGATTTGTACTACATTCCTCAGTAGCATTTTATTTTTAAGGAAATGTCTAGGAACATGACATTTGCACTATTGAACAGAAATATCTATGTGCCAAAGTATACACTGATATAGGAAGAGCTTAGTTACAAATTTTTTAAAGCAAGCAAGAAAGGTTATTGTAGACAATTTTAAAAACGTAGATAGCTTCTCAAGCAACATTACTTATTTCTTCACTATAATCACGTGGATCTCTAACCACCAGAGCCACCCCTCACACATACACACACAGAGATACATACACACAAATGGGTGTGATTTATGTAAAACCAAAAGGAAATACATGGCAAATGTGCCAACATAAGAAGCATACCACTGCCTGTTGAATACAGAGAAGTTCCAGTTTTAATTCTGTCATTTATTCTGGAGCCTTAGGAAAATCCTAAGGAAGTTGTGCCATCTCTTTCTAAATCTCTGACATGGCAAAACCTTAAATAGATGTGGTCTACATTAATCACCAGCCACAAAGTATTCCCAGAAAAACCTGCCAAATTCCCCATCTAAAAAGAATAGCCAGCTGTTATTCAAAAATCTTGAGTCCCTATGTATAAGGAAATATAAGAGGCTACCAGATTTATTTCTCTTTCTTCAAAAAAAGTACAAGATGAAATATTTCTAGATACTTGAAAATTTTATCTCAGCCTTATGGACTGCCAGAAAAGTTATACATTCTTGGTAAACACCTTTATCAAGTATCAGCATGGCAACAATTCTTTCTAGTTCCATTCTTTTCTTAATATTGTAATAGTTCTTCCATTAAAAAACAAAAAGAGAGAGAGAGACAACCTAAGATGTAAGAATGGCTTTGGAACCAGGCAATGGACTTTGTGAAGAATGTTAATGAAAGTGTTTGGAAGAAGCTACTAATCTTTGAGGATACTACAGATAAAGTCTTGCAGAAAAACAAACCAAAAACACTCAACAGAATTTGGAGGAAGGGAAATGTTTGTTATAAAGAAGCATAAAATTTAGCAACATTATTGCTGAAGTTATGTGGAAAGCAGTCAACAAAACATGTCTAACCAACTGGTATATAGCAAAAGAGAATTTCTAAGCAAAGTATTCAAGGCGCCACTGTTTCTTGCTTTATAATGAAAGGGAGGAATTGACAAAAGAACAGTTAAAGAAAAAGCAAGCTAAGGCTGGATGGTTTTGAAAATTTCAGCCCTTCCCAACAGCAAATAATGGTTTTCAAATTCAGAAATGGCTCTTAGGCAATGAACAAATTCAGAGTGCTGTCAGGAATTGAGGTACAAAGAGGAAGCTGAGGGTGTGACTGAGACATTTTAAGACCTGAGAAAGATCTAAAGTGATGTCTCAAACTCAGTGAAATTCCAGTGGGGGGAGAAGGACAAGGGTTTGGCAAGCTTTCAGCTAACAGGTGCAATATAAGGGTATACCACACACCTCCTGGGCGAACGGTTTAGCAATTACATTGCGAACAATGTAACCTAATTACTTGCACCCATATATTAATCTGAAATTTTAAAAAGTGATGTCTCAGAGTACCATTTATTCAAACAACGGTGCTCTAAAGAAATTAAGAGTGTGTATGCCTCATAGATTGTCTCAAACAGTAGAGCTTAACTCAAAATATTTGTGAGTGTGGCCTTTTGTTTAATGGAATGTACCTCAAGAAGATTCACAAAAGAACCACAAACTTCATAAAAGATATATAGATCACTTTTAGGCCTTTTGACTAAGAACAAGTGAAGATATATTCAGAGAACAGGAGATGGAAAGAGATATAGAGGAAAATGAAAAGGAACCTGTTCAATTCCAAATGTCTGTGTCTCTATTTTTGTGCCAGTACCATGCAGTCTTGACCACTATGGTCTTGTAGTACAGCCTGAAGTCTGGTAGGCTGATGCCCCTAGCTTTGTTTTACTAAGAACTGCCTTAGCTGTACAAGGTTTTTCTGATTCCATACAAAATGAAGAATTGTTTTTTCCAAGTCTTGAAAGTACTATGTTGGTATTTTAATAGGGATGGCATTGAATCTGTAGATTGCTCTGGTAAATATAGACATTTTAACAATGTTGATTCTTAATATCCTCTATTTCTTTTCTAAGGGTTTCATAATTTTCTTTAAAGGTGTCCTTCACCTCTTTTGTTAGATATATTCCTAGATATTTCATTTTCTTTGAAGCTATGGTGAAGAGGGTTGTGTCCCTAATTAGCTTCTCATCTTGGCCATTATTGGCATATACAAAGCCACTAAATTTAAGCCACTAAATGTGGGGGAAATTTGCTACACAGCAATAGATAACTAATACAGATGTTTAGAAAAAATGATAACTATCTCTTTTGGCACATCCAACATTGGGCTGTGTAGCATAAAATGGGAATGAGATGAAGGAGTGGAATTCTGCTCTTCCTCACCAGGCACACGTGTGCACACCTGCACGCACACACATGCACATCCTTAGGTCATATTTCCATGTAACTACCAAGGTAGCAAGTGTTCTTCTGTCCATGAAAGCCAGGGAGTATGTAGGAACATTGGAGCACACGGATAGACATAAAAGCATATTCAGGAAACAACCAGTGAAGGAGCATCTTTCTATGAAACAAATGCCTCTCTTATCATCTGTGAAGAGAAGGGAGGAAGGAAGGAGAAAAGAATGAAATAAAAACAAGAAAGAAAGAAGAGAGGCAGAAAGGGGAAAAATGAAGGAAGGGAAGGAGGGAGAGAGGGAAAGAAAAAGGAGCAAAACAAGGAGAGGAGAAAAAAGAAAGGAAAGAAGAAAATTGTGCCCTCCTTGATTTTGAAGGCCACTACATACATGGAATTTTGAGAAACATTTCCCAAAATATTCCCTATATCAAATGCATTCAGTTGGCTACAATCTTCCAGGGCACAATTAGCAAAAAGGTGGAAAGTAAAGTCTAAAGCCAGCCTAGATGTGTTGTTCCTTGAGGCATATTTCTGCACCAAGAATTTCAACTATACAGGGCCCTCTGGGGACAATGAGATTTAACAGTTTGGAAGTGCCTTAGGGAACATGTGTTGTAACTCCTTTCCCTGAGTGAGCAAGAATTTGAGGCCCAGGTGAAGTGATAAACCTAAGTTCATATCTAATAAGGGACAGAGCTTATTAGAGCTTATTAGAGCTTGGAGGAAGGGAAATGTTTGTTATAAAGAAGCATAAAATTTAGCAACACTATTGCTGAAGTTATGTGGAAAGTAGTCAACAAAACATGTCTAACCAACTGGTATATAGCAAAAGAGATTTCTAAGCAAAGTATTCAAGGCGCCACTGTTTCTTGCTTTATAATGAAAGGGAGGAATTGACAAAAGAACAGTTAAAGAAAAAGCAAGGACTCCCTGGCTCCCAAGCTGACTTACTTGCCCCAGGATCCAGGTCACTGATATGTGAGAGAAAGAACTTTTAGCAGAAAAGGAAACACTAGGAGACAAGCTATGAAGAATATAGCAAGCAGAGCAATTGCCTAGACCAGGAAGAAAACAAAAATGTAATTGCCAGAATCGTAAAGTTAGAAATGGAAGATACTAAAACTCAGTTTTACCGTCTTACTGATTTTAAGCATAACTAAAAGAGCAAGATGGGATCTCTCAGAGATGTTGGGGTTCAGGCTATGTTGTTACTAGTATAAAGCAGCCCATTAACATATTAATTTTGTTGACTAGATTAGAAGAGAACTAATTTTCACTGCAATCTGTTAAAAAAAGCAAATAGACTAAAATTCAGTATCAGTTGCCATTGGTTACAAGTATTGGCGTTCTGAAAGCTTCATGCAGATGACAGATACAGCAAAGCTCCACCTCAGAATGAGCTTACTGCATCTTCTGACTTTGCCCATTGCTTCCAGAAGGTGGTCAGTCATTCTAAGCTTGTGGCTCGAAGAACGATAGGTTCAGAATTAGCTTAGGTTTTGTTGCTACTTGTACCTTGCCTAGATGTTTGCAAATGTTGGTGTGTGAACATGTGCTTGAAGGTTTGTTCCCTGAGGAAAAGATGGAGACACAAAGAGAACAAGAGAGAGTTAAAAACTCTTACCAGGTGCTCAGATGCACACAGATCTTAAGCCATCGGTGCCACAGGCCTCTGTTTAACAATCCCAAACAGAGTGAAGTGTGGCTGAAGTTCTCTAAGTGGCATTTTCAAGTAGGCAGATTTTGAGCCATGGATAAAACCCATATATTTGGTGTGGATTTCTTTTTCTTTTTTGTTCATTTTTTGAGAAATAGTTCTTCTTAAGATAATTACAACATTTTTTTAATGGACTACTCAGAAAAATTTCCTGAAGAGCATCTTTATGTGAAAAGCCTGCTAGTTACTTAAATAAGTAAATAGGTATCAGGTGGTTCTCGTGTCTTTATAAATAGCTTAATGACAACAGATAAGACTCTCCAAGATCATGCTTCTTCATACTCTCAGAAGAAACTCATTAGTCTGACTTAGAATTTCTGCAAAACTAGAGCAAGAGACAAGAGCCAGCTAACTGGTATACCTAGAGGCAAGTGCTTTCCACAGAGGGTGAAAAGACACAAAATTACCAGCAAATTATATCAACAGGGCTACCAGTTTGAGCTGCAAAATGTTCACTTACTATTTGATAGCTCATTGTTTTCATAATCAAAGTTGTAACACCATGTTAAGAGGGAGGGAGGAAGGAAAGAAGATAGATACTGGGTAGGATTATAACAATAAAAAAAATTAACAGAAACATACAAACCTTAAGAGTCCTATAAACATGCTAGATAGTGAGGTCAGAACAAGAGCAAAGGAATGAGGAGAATTTGCCTGGTGCACCACACATATGGCAATCCATATGGGAAAAACCTGGGGTATATTTCATTCTCTTGTGAAAAGTATCAAATGCAGGTTCGGATAAAATTCTAAACAGGATTCATCTGGCAGTTTTCTCAGTAGGCAAAATACCCTCAATTAATTAGAATGGCAAAACGGTGTGTGTCTGTATACAAAATGCAGATGTGCAAAAATAAATACCATCCCAGGCTGGCCCAGGGCCAAGTAAGCATTTGACCTAAAAACCTTCCTAATTTTAGCGAGCTGAAGTCTGGAAAAGTGATTAACTATCTAAATGCAAGTGTGACTGCTTTGTGCCCCCAGGGAATGTTCGGAGAGAAAGGAAGGTTCTTATATCCTAATTAAAAGTCCAAGATTTTGCCCCATGGAATGCAAAACGCTTTTGGATACAGGAAACTGTTCTTTATCCAACTACACTCATAAAGCTGTCAATAAGTTGAGAAAGTGGCCTTGATGGCGTGAAAAAAACCACCTCTTTGAAAGCACTGGCTGCTAATAAAAATCTTTTCTGTTCAATGAAGCCCAGCAAATCATCTAAGATCGTATAAATAGCAAATTTAACAGCAAATTAGCAAGGCTTATAAAATATATGACCACTTAGGCAGCAAGGAAAGCCAAAAATCAAGGCCAAGGAATTACTAAATTATGGCTAAAGGATTTTTTTTTTCTTTTTATGTTTTTCATGGAAGCCTTTAAAAATGTATTTTGAATGACTAAACTGCCTTTAAAGGGTGATATAATTAAACAAGCTGCGTTTGTGAGGGTCAGGGCCGCTCGCAGTTGATAACCACCAGAAAATGAGCAATGATTTGCACACCATGAGGGGTGTACGCTGAGCATTACAGTCTAGCTGTGTCTGGCATACTATCTTCAGGTTGTCTGGTAATGAATGTTAGACTTGTGGTCAGAGGTATTCAGTGTAGTTATTAAAAGAGAAAGAGACAAAGAGAAATCACCTTATTTCTACAGACTCACAAGGAATGAAACAGATATTTCTCTTTATAAAACTGACAACAATTTAAAAGTTTGTTTTTAAGATAGAGTCTCACTATGTTGCCTTCCATAGAGTGCTGTGGCATCACAACTCTTGCGCTTAAGTGATTCTCTTGCCTCAGCCTCCCAAGTAGCTGGGACTACAGGTGCCCGCCACGACGCCCAGCTATTGTTTGTTATTGTTGTAGTTGTTATTGTTGTTTAGCAGGCCCGGGCCAGGTTTGAACCTGCCAGCCCCAATATATGTGGTTGGTGCCCTAACCCCTGAGCTACAAGTGCCAACCCAATTTAATGAGTTTCTGATGAAGGTAGGGGCCAGCTTCTTCTTTGAAGAAGTCATTAAGTCCATTACTAGAAGATTTAGCCTGCCAATTCTTAATTATTTTCTTTTCCCTGTTACGGAGATTCTTACTCGCAGTGCCCTAGGACACAGGTGAGGTTGTTACTAAAATAGCACATTCCTGACATTTCATGGAAGGTGATGTGGACTGTTTATTAAAACCAAATTCTCAGATCTAGTAACTTTGTTATAGAAGCTCCTTTTCACAAAATCTTGGCATTATGCAATTTCTGCTTGACTCTGGAACGTTTTTTGGAAAACTTAAAAGGGGAAAAAATAAGTGACACTTTTTAAGTTTCCATCTTAAATAAGTATTGGAAGAGTTGACGTGTTTATTTCTTAACAGAATTTTTTTTAAGCAACTGTAGTGCCTCCCAAACTTTTGTCTCTCGGATGCTTTTTCAAGAACATCTAGGATGATAACTGGAAACAAACATCTCACTCTTTTTCTTCATCCCCCCCCCACCTCTTAAAAATTCCATGAAGCAAATGACCATCAGAAAAATAAAGCAGGTAGGAAATCTGTGTGTCCTTCCCAGCATTGATGGAGAGTGCCCTCTATGTCCTGCAGACTTTGCGTTATCCACCCCCCGGAAGTGGGGGTGCCTACCCCAGCCATGGAGCTGAAAGAGAAGTGACTTTTCCAGGGGCAGCACTGTCTAGCAGAAATGTAATGCCCTAACAACTGTGACCCACATAGGGTATTTTCAATTTTCTGGCAACTACATTTTTTTAAGTGAAAAGAAGGTGGTGAAATTAATTTTAATAATATGTTTTACTTAACCCAATAGATCCATAGAGGCATTTCAATATGTGATCAATTTACAAAAATTATTTATGACCTATTTCACATTCTTTTTTTATTCTTATTTATTACTAAGTCTTGGAAATCCAGTGTGTAGTTTATACTTACTGTACATCTCAACTCAGACTAGCCACAATTCAAGCGTTTGGTAGTGATGTGTGGGTAGTGGGGAGCACATTGGAGGGCACAGGTTTGCAAGACAAGAACAACAGCACCAAAGAGAACTAGGAGACTCAGGGTTTCTCCTTGAAGCATCTTCTCTCTTGAATAAAGCAATACATGTTTTTGAATTGCTAGGCTCTTCCCAGTGTTGCAGGAGCCCCTCATCAGGAAGGTGCAGCTACAGCACTGACAGAATAGAGGTCCAACCAGACAGAAAATCACACTCAGAAAAAAATAGCTCCCTCCTCCATCTCCCCTCTGGCCACCCCCACACACATATTGACAATGTTCTTGCTTTAATAAATTCAAAGCAGAAATTAAATAGACTAAGTTTTCTCTGCAAGTATTTCTTGAACAATATGGCAATTATTTTTTAAAAAGAGAAAGAAAGATAATGACTCAACATGACAATTAAATTCAACACAGATATTGAAATGCTACTAGGAGCCCCCAAATTGTGCTAGGTGTTGAGGATATAAAAGAAGTAAACATGCTCCAGAAGACCTTACTCCTGGAGGAAAAGACACATAGACATGTAAAATAGCTAAATACCAAAGAAAATAAGAAAAGGATTAATCAAAGTAAAGGTATGAAGAGTCAGGGCCAACTACTGAGTTGGAGGAACAGTCCTCACACAGAATTGCCCTCACTTTGGACACCAATTACAAATTTAGAGGTTTGATAATTCATTATAAGGACTCACAGAACTTGCTGAAAGGCTGTCTATATTCAAGATTATGGTTTATTATAGAGGGAGGATACAGATTAAAATCAGCTAGAAGAGACACCCTGGGCAGAGTCCTGGAAATTTCCAGACACAGAACTTCTGGTCATCCTCTCCTGTGGATTCACGCACAGCACTGTCCTCCCACTATGCTTGGCTATGTGTGTGAAGTATGGCCACCAGGGAAGGCCACACAGGCCCTTGCTGTCCCAGGGCTCAATCCCACACACCTTACATGACTGACTCTTAGTGTCCAGCCCCTCCTGGAGGTCGAGTTCATCCTTTAGTCTCCACTCTCCAGAACCCAGAACTGATAACATGTAGTCCCCAGGCTCCAATGAAATCACATTGTTAGACATACAGGAAGGCCATCAAAGATGCTTTTACCAGGCAGAACATCCTAGGGACCTAGAGATTACTGTCCAGTAGCCAAGGGCAAAGATAAGACTTTTCTTTGGATACATTTAATTCTTCAATACACAAAAAGGAACAAAAATAGTCAGAATATGGAAAGACTAGTGTCAACTGGAGGAATTGGAAAGAATACAGGAATTTTGTTCAGCATTGTAAGCATTCAAGTGAGTTGAATGCTAATGAAAATACAGAAGATTTAGGGATCTTGAGCAAAGGAGTAGGAAAATGTCCTACTAAAGAATAAAAGAGTATTTTTCGATGATTAGTTGTGATTATGATCTCTCTCTCCTCTCTCTCTCTCTCCTTCCCCCCACCTCCCAGACCCCTTCCATTCTCTTCCTGGGCAACTTTACTAATCTACCCATGATCATGTCTTTAAATTACCTGGCAGTGCTCTAATTTGTATATCTAGAACTTAAACTCCTTTTGAAGCTCCAGGAAGATATAACCTATGCTCCATTTGATATTTCCACTGGAATGTCAGATGGACATCTCAACATGTCCCAGGAGTCC
The DNA here is from genome assembly GCA_963574355.1 of Loris lydekkerianus. Classification (NCBI taxonomy): domain Eukaryota; kingdom Metazoa; phylum Chordata; class Mammalia; order Primates; family Lorisidae; genus Loris; species Loris lydekkerianus. The sequence goes on along the minus strand of CAUYPK010086061.1, from coordinate 5,481 downwards.
AAAAAGAATTTTTGATCCACCTCCCACTCTTCACTTTTCATCTTTCTCATCTCACAGAGTGAGTGACCCAGTTGCTCAGACACCAAACCATCCTTAACTCCTCTTCCTTCCTCAACCAACATCTAATCCTATAGAAACAATACCCCAAATCCAAACTGTACCCTAAATTCCCAGCTATATCCAGACCCCACCTCCACAGTCCTAGGCTAATCCACCACCATCTTTCATTTATATTCCTCTGATAGCTGTTCTTTCTTCTAACAGCCCATTCCCCACAAGGTGGTCCAGGTGATATTTTAAAAGTGTGAATCATATGATGTCCTCCTGCTGCATCGAGCCCTTCAGTGGACCTCTCAACTCACTCACTATAATACCTAAACTCATCACTATCTTCCTCGAAACTATGGTTTTGACTGCAAAACCATGGTCTGACTGCCTCGGATATCACCCCACATGGCTCTGCCCTCTCACCACGCTGGCCTTTGGCCTGCTTCGTGAACACAAATACCTTCCCATCATTGGCCTCTCTCTTTGGAACGTCTTATCTCGGATCTTTCCTTGGCTTTGTCTTCTTCTCCTTTATTTTCTTAGCTAAGAATGATCCCCACTGAGATCTTCCCTGGTGATCCAGTCCCCCTGGTAACCACTTTCAATTGCTATCAGAGCACCCTTCCTTATTTCCTTCATGTCAGTGGGGTCCAACCCATGGCCCATGGGCCACATGTGTATTATGTGAGGACTTTTTTGCTAATCTGTGGTGTTGGATGTCACAAAACTTATGCAAGGATCCCTTTTTTGGTCATCAGCCTTCATTCATGTTTGTGTATTTAATGTGTTGCCCAAGACAATGTGGTATAGAAAAGTCAAAAGGATGGGCACCCCTCACTATCTTGACTTAGTGTATTTATTTATTTGTTTACATGTTTATTTTCTTTATATCTTTCTCGTATATAAACTTCAGGAAAGCAAAATATTTTCTGTTTTGCTTACTTCTCTCTTTTCAGTCTCTATAACAAGGCAGGACACATAACATACAACTCATTGGATGCTTGTTAAATGAGTAGTAACGGAATTCTGACTTATTAACATTTGGAATTGTGAAGAAGACTAAGTCTGCTTTCTGTTTCCTCTTTCTTCAAACTTTTTTTTTTTTTTTGATGACTCTTCCTCTTCAGCACCAAATTATAATGACCTTTATCTTCACCTATATCACAACTAGCTCTTCAAAAAAAGCTAAGAATCCCCTTTACTCTAAAATATATATGACTGATAAAGTTATTTGTGCTTAGGTTCTTAAAGCTGAGACAAAGCATAAAATCAGTAAATTTCCATGGCATTCCCAAGCCATGGAAGGTGAAGTTCTGAGTTCTTCAATTAGTTCATTTTTTTTTAGAGTATTGTTTTCTTCATGCTGAGTTCTCCAGAGCACCCCACATCTTTTTCAGTTAATAATGATCACACAAGCCACTTCACATCTAGATGCCAATGGAATGAGCCCTCTGTGGTGATATTCATCACCAACTGAGCTGGAGAATTTTGGGTCTAGAAGACTTTTGCAATGACCTGAAAATAACTACCTATTTATTCTACTTAAGTATATGACAACCTTGGTTAGAGGAAGGAGGAGAATGGATGTATGAAGTATTTTAATAGTACATGGGGGGAGTTTGTGAGATCCTAAAATGGAAATAGTGGGCATTGAAGGGAAGAGATATTTTGAGCAAATAAACACTAGTAGATGGAAACTGCTTAGAAATAGGAGACAAATTAAAGAGAATTAAACAAAATAAAATGATACCAAGATATTGAGTCTTGTTGAAAAATTAGCAACAGAAATCTTTGATGAAAATAGAGAAATGGAGACGTGTAAGCAATTTTGTTTGTAAAGAACATGAAGAATATTTTGTTTTTGGAGTGGTGGTGGAATAGCTATCTATAAATGTCCAATAATCTGTTGAGACTATGGTAATTGAGTTTGATGGTAGCTGGGGCTGGAGACCAGACATTGGTAGCCCATGGCCCTGTCTGCACATGGAAAGCCCCTAAGTGATATAAATGAGAAAGTTCAAGGTCCTGAAACAGGCACTCACAAAGGGAGGTATCATAACTCATTGTACAGATATGGAAAATGGTAGTTACATGAATATAAATTACCAAGTCTTTAATGGCTCACAACCCAGAAATTAGGCCTAGATGACATAACTTCCTGAGCAGCAAAATTGCTATGGTAACACATTGTTCCTGGGTCCTGGTTAGGCCATTCCCACAGAGAAGACAATAAAAATCTGGGAGTCCCTCTGTCAAAGTCCCTTCAGATCCAATAACTGCAGTAACTGCCCACCCTGTGTGTACCCTTACCAGGTACAGACAAAGGCAACCTCTTCCCCTATGAGACGTAGTTTTCCTTTACGCTGGTTTCATAACATCCCTAACCCTGCATGAAGCTTGTGAGCAGAAAGTAAATGTGTCTGTGACTTTCATTTGTAGGATACTTAAAACCAGTGTTTATCTTTCAAGATTCAGGCCTAAGATCCTACAATTTTATGCTAAAAGTAATAAATTATTTTTATATTAAAAATAGAAAAAAATCAAACCATGAAAAGAGAGATCTAAGCAGTAAGTCTATGACCTCAAAGTCCTAGATCTACAAATGTTCAAAGGCATGAGCTCTTACCAGCCACTTAGCTCAAATAAACCCCGTTCAAATGGAGCCCAGCTATTTCTGGTCTTTGCTAATGACACTTAAGAGCAGAGTTTCTGTATCTCTTTGTTCTGGTTTTCTTCCCATTAACTTTACTGCCTCTTCTAGGCTGGCAACCACCTTGAAAGAATGTCCCTCTGATGAGCCCAGCACTGTCTACCTAAGAGCACGATGGACGCCCCACTCTGGCCTCGTGGAGAGAGCTATGCCCTCATGTCTAAAGGTCAGTTCTGGTTGCCTGTATCACCTGCTGTGGAGGTGGATCTCAGATTCCAACTCCTGGAGGCAGCTTCCCAGCACCTACATCTTTGATGTAGGTGTTGCTGGTGATATATGCACCTGCCAAGGGTTCTAGCAGAGGGTGAAAAATTAGAGTCTCACAGAGCCAGCATTCACATGCCCAAGGGTAGTTCACTTTCTTTGCTAGAACCACAATACCAGGGTTTTATTCCCCACTTCCACAGAAAGGGTATAATATCATTCCTTGCCCAGCCTTTTGACTTGCTCCATGACTGAGCACATTACAAGGTGACAGCCATGAGCTGAATAATGTCCCCATCCCAAAAGATATCCACGTCCTAATCCCTGGAATTTGTGACTATGACCTCACGTGGCAAAAAATATACTTGGAAGACATGATCAAATTAGGGTTTTGAGATGCGGGGATTATGCCGGATGATCCAGGTGTGCCCTAAATGAGGTCCTTGTAAGAGAAAGAAAGAGGATAAGGCAGTGTGACCACAGTGCAGAGATTGGAGTGGTCCAGCCACAAGCCAAGGAATGTAACCAGCCACCAGAGCTGGAAGAGGGCAGGAGCGGATGTCCCCTGGAGCCTCGGGGAGAATGCAGTTCTTCCCACTCTTTTTCAGCCTGGTCACTTTGTGCTTCAGAGCTGTGAGAAAATTAATTTCTGTTGTCTCAATCCACTAAGTTTGCAGTAATTTATCAAAGCAGCTGTAAGAAAATAATCTGGTGACTGATGGCAGTAACATCCATGCCCTTCCTGAGATCTCCTCTCCCCGACTCAGACACTGTGCAGAACAAATGCTGTGTATTTCCTAAGAGCAGGGTTATTACATCATAGGCTTGGAAATAGACAGATATACTCGGATATATAAAATCTGGAAAATGCTCAGTACACTTGAAAAAATTAAAAGCATAAATCCACTACCTTAATAATAGAATTGTTAGCACATTGGCATTTCTCCATCATTTTTTTTCCCCTGGAGATTAGAAGTTACAAACTTTATAATTATGATTGAAAGAAAAATTTATGATTGTTATTATTTAGGGTTTTTTTTTTTTTTTTTTTTTGACAGTTTTTGGCCAGGGCTGGGTTTGAACCCACCACCTCCGGTATATGGGGCCAGTGCCCTACTCCATTGAGACACAGGCACTGCCCCTATTTAGGGTTTGTTTCCAAACTCTTGGAGATATGTAGGTATATAATTTTATATTGTACATGTGGTTTTTAAGATTTTTGTCTTTAATATAAATTCTCTAAAAGAGCAACCACTGGCTCAAACACTACGGATAAAAATTACTGTAATATCATTTTCTGATTGAAAAAGCAGTAAATGTTTTGGGAACTATGAAAAAGCTCTAAAAAAGATAATTGACATTACAGTAGGCAGTTTCTTGGCCAAGAGATGAACATAGTTAAATTTTTTGTATTATTTTCATTTGATCTCTGTTCTATGCAGATATACAGAAATTTCTATTGAAAAATAAGCATTAGCCAGGCACAATGGCTCACACCTGTAATCCTATGAGGCTCAGGAGAGTGGATTGCCTGAGCTCAAGAGTTTGAGACCAGCCTTGCCTGAACTCAAGAATTCAAGACCAGCCTGAGAAAGAGTGATACCCTGACTCTACTAAAAATAGAAAAAATTAGCCAGGTGTGGTGGTGGGTGTCTGTAATCCCAGCTACTTAGGAGAGTGAAGCAGGAGGATCACTTGAGCTCAAAAGTTTGAGGTTGCTATGAGCGGGGAAAGCACAGCCCTCTAACCCAGGGCTACACAGTGAGACTGTCTCAAAAAAAAGGATAAAATAAAATAGCTATTTGCAATCATCAATTACACATATTCACCTCCCATTTAGGATTCAACCTACTTAGACATGATCCTTATGATGCTTCACCAAAATGACCCCGTAAAGACATCAAATATCTCCCTGCTACAAAATTCAGAACCTCCTCTGGCCTCATTTCTGAACTCAAAGCATAAACTACTCCTTCCCTGAGGAGGCATTTCCACTCTGGGGTCTCTGGGACCCCACTGTGTGGCTTTTTCTCCAGCTTCACCAGACCATCTGTTGGAGATTCTCTGTCTCATCCTTGTGTTCACCCGCATCAGCCCTCTGCCTGGGTCTTCTTTTCCTTCTCCCCCTCTTCATGGTTGTGACATTTTCCCATCAGTTTTTTTTTTTTTTTTTTTCTGTTCCTGTATCACCAACTTTTTATTTTCTACAGAATCATCTCATCAGCGTACAGACATGCTGTCATTTCTTCTGTCTTGTGTGACCTCCTTTTCTTTGCCTTCTATAGCCAAGTTTCCTTTCTTCCCTTCCATCATTGATATTTCTTTTTTCTTTCTTTCTTTTCTTTTTTTCTTTTCTTTTCTTTTCTTTTTTTTTTTTTTTTTTTTTTTTTTTTTTTTTTTTTTTTTTTTAATAAATAAAAAAAAAATTTGTTGTAATGGTTTGGTATGTTATGGTATGGTTGGGTACGGGATGGGAAGGGAAGGGAAGGGAAGGGAAGGGAAGGGAAGGGGAAAGGAAG
>CAUYPK010086058.1:0-26076 GCA_963574355.1 Loris lydekkerianus | reverse complement strand
CTTAATTTTACCCTAAAAACTGGGAAAACTTAGTGACTCAAGTATAAGCCAAGGTGGAAAATGCAGCAGCCACTGGTAAATTTCAAAAATAAAAATATATATTCAAAACAATTATAATAATTGAGGAATCAGTAGGTTAAATGAAACATACCAGATTAACCCATAGTATTCAATGGCAACTTTAATAAAGTGAATAAACCATTTAAGACAGTAAAGCATTGTAAATAAATGGTTAAAAATCCTGAATCCTTATACTCCAAAACCCCTGATTATAAGGATTCAGGATTTATAAACACTTATTTACAAGACTTTACTGCCTTAAATGGGGTTTTCACTTAATTAAATGTGCCATTAAATATTGTGGGTTAAATAGTTCAGTGGAATACAGTTCAGTTCAGCCGCCTACCTCTTCAGTTCAGCTGGGGCTTGTGGACTGAGCTGAAGCACCGCCCCCTCAAGCAGACGGCAGAAGAAGACTGGAGACTACGTGCATTTGATTAGGTGCGAGCGCACCGAATCAAATAACCTGTATGACCCGAGTATAAGCCGAGTTGGGTTTTTCGGCACAAATTTTGTGCCAAAAAAACTCGGCTTATACTCGAGTATATGCGGTACTTAGGTCAAACTCTTCTCACAAATTAGACAAAACCAAGACAGATCTTAAATATCCCATTTAGCAAAAAGGAGTCAAATTACTGGTATACATCATAGTTTCTAAATGCTCACTATTTCTGTATTTATCTTTTTCATAGTAACCTTTTATGTTTTACACCTATTCTGCCATGAATTCATAGAGAATAGGTTCCAGCAGCTCAGGTTCCTCTGCTTTGGTTCTCACAAAGTGAGCTGTGGGTGGAGCAGGCTGGGGCTTCAGTTGAACCCTGATAGCTTTCTCCTTGGCTTCCTTCTTTTTCTGATCATTTTCCTGCATGTGTTTTAGAAATCTGTTTCTTGGGTGCAGTGCCTGTAGATCAAGGAGTAGGGTGCTGGCCCATATACCGAAGGTGGTGGGTTCAAACCCAGCCCTGGCCAAAAACTCGAAAAAAAAAAAGAAAACTGTCTCTGCTCTAAGAGTGTTCAATATGCTCATTGAACAGTACCCATTCCCCTGATGTATACAACACCACCTTTTGTTCTTTTTTTTTCTGAGACAGAGTCTCAAGCTGCCAGCCTGGGTAGAGTGCCTTGGTGTCATTGCTGACAGCAACCTCAAACTCTTGGGCTTAAGCGATTCTCTTGCCTCAGCCTCCCAAGAATCTGGAACTATAAGCACCCACCACAACGCCCAGCTATTTTTTAGTTGCAGTTGTCATTGTTATTTGGCAGGCCCAGGCCGGATTTGAACCTGCCAGCTCCGGTGTACCTGGCTGGCACCCTAGCTACTGAGCTACAGGCGCTGAGCCAACATCACCTTTCTTATAGAGGCGCATTTGTGTGGCCAAAGGAACAAACTCCATGTTTCCTCAAAGGCCTAGAGAACACGTTTCGGGTGGCTCTCCTCTGTCCCTTTGTGTTCATCATTTTGGTGAATCACTAGAAGATGGTGTCTCCATCTGAAAGGGAATTATATTTATCTTGTAACACACCAGTAACAGTTTGTATCAGTACCTCTCTACAGACTACATATGACTAACACTGTTTTGGACATTCTAGCAGAAAAAAAAAAAAAAAAAAAAGATTAAAATTTAGTAATCTTTCTCAAAAGGCTCTTGGCTTATGGTTTTCTAGACATATTCTGGATAAGAGAGGGTGTCAAATTTGAGGCCACAGATAAGCAGGCTATGGTCAACTCTTAGCAGTTGTTGAAATGGGTAACAGTAAACCACAGAGACAGGCTTATAATTTGTCCCCTATTATTGCTGTATTTTTTAATATAGATCTAGATTCAAACCCTTTGGGAGAAAAGAGTAAGACCACTTCATATGTGAGTTTTATGTTCATGTTTCCACTTGCTCACATAAATAAAATAATTTTTATTTACAGAAAAAATGAACTATATACATCCAAGATGGTAAATAATATTAAAATACTAAAGACCTTTCCCTTGAAATCAGGTGAATAATTCTCCTTAATACCATAATACCACTCAAGACATTACTAAAGCTGCTTATTATTCAACCTTGTCATAGTCATGAGATACTGATGTTTCCTAGTTAATTGAGTTGAACCTGGGAGTGGGAAATTGGTCAGTGTTGTGCTATGCACACAGGCGTCCAATCTGAAACTGTTTCCTCCCATAATCTCTAAATCTAACTGATCTCTCAGTCCTGTGCATTCTCTTTACTGCCTTCTCACCAGTCCCACCTCTCTGCTTTCCACCTATCCCTCTGCTTGAGCCCCCATAACAATCAAGAACAGCTTTTACTCACCTCCTTCATTTTTCTCCAGCCTCTTCTAACTATAATTATCTTCACCAATTTTTTTTTCTTTGAGACAGACTCTCATTATGTCGCCCTACGTAGAGTGCTGTAGGCACAGCTCACAGAAACCTCCAACTCTCCGGCTTAAGTGATTCTCTAGCCTCAGCCTCCCAAGTAGCTGGGACTATAGGCACCTGCCACAATACCCGGCTTTTTTTTTTTTTTTTTTTTTTTTTTTTGGTTTAGTTTTTGTTTTCCCGGCCCCGCCCCCACACACCCCCACCCCCCCGGCTAACGGGCGTCTCTCGCCACAGCCGCCCCCGGCGCGGGGACTATGGGCCCCTGCCACCATACCCGCGTTTTTTTTTTTTTTTTTTTTTTTTTTTTTTGGCTGTAGTTGTTGTTTGCCAGGCCCAGCCTGGGCTTGAACCTGCCACCTTTGGTGTATGTGGCTGGTGCCCTAGCCTCTGAGCTATAGGCGCCGAGCCTTTCTTCCCAAAATTTAATGTGAATCACTTCCATGTTTAAAACATTCAGTAGACTGCTGTAACCTTCCTATAAAATCCAAATTCATTAATTTTGGATACAACACGCTTCATCATTTGAACCCCTCCTTTCCATAATCTTTTCAAGAATACCTCACAAAACCAAAGTACTTAACAATAGTAAAACCAAAGTACTTAACAATAGTACAAATAGTTCATCATCCAAATACTACTTCCTGGCTACCTTCTATTCCCATATCCTCCTGTACTTTACAGGGATACTGTGTGAATCTAGACAGGTGAGCTCATCCAGGTTTGTTTGTTCGCATGCAATGAATATTCATGTGTGGGCGCTGTTTATACAGGAACATGTTGAAGAAGGCAGAGCCAGTCTCTACAAGTCTGTGGTTTCCAACAGCTGCAAGGAGATGTCTTGCTACTCAGACTTTCCATTCCCAGAAGATTATCCAAACTATGTGCCAAATGTTCAATTTCTGGAATATCTCAAAATGTATGCAAATAGGTTCAACCTTCTGGAATGCATTCAATTCAAGGTATGACATGAAAACATCCTTTGGTAGTCAAAAAGCATTTTCCTCCTTCTTTTCTATTACCTCTCCCTATCCCAGCCCTGGCTCTATAGATGAGATAATTCACTGGCAAGATTAATGACACTTGCCTGGATTTCTTTTCTTACTGTATTCATCCCTCACTCCAAGTAAATCTGAAGGTAGGGGTGGTTACTTTGTGGAAAGACTTACATGTGAAAATTTTTACTTTGTCATACTTTCATCCAAGTACCCTAAGGGACCTAAAAAATACCAAACCACATTTTCATCTTGGACCAGATGCCTGCACATATGAACAATGACCACTTGGGTGTGCTCTTCTTGACTATCCTCTTATAGGAATGGGCGCACACAATGGCCCATAAACAAGAGAGCCTCCCTATTAGAAATAAATACTTTCTAGAGTTATAGGGAATAGAAAAATCTTTGAATACTGTTCTTCTCTTAGGACTTCCTTCTTTCCCATTTCAGAGACTAGAGACAGGAAGAAGACAGAAGGACAGCAAAAAATAAAAAATATATTCTTTCTCCTATCTCCCTCCCCTATCAGAAATGGGGATGATAAGGAATTCATAGGGAATTACACACAAAAAGCTACATGAATGGAAACATTGACCACAACAAGTACCAAATCAGAGTTGCATTTATAGTCATGATATTAAAAGTCTTTCTAAACAGAATTTCAAGGGGAGTTTTATTCCACTTCCTTATTTTGCAAGTGATGCAGTAAAAATTAAGTACTGTCAAGTGAATGGATATAACCCACAAAAAAAATTATAAAAAGTGCATCCTAATTTAGATGTTCAACAAAATTTTTAGAAGTACACATGCAGCTATTTCTGAGAGGTGGTTGTTGGTTGATATCTGTTTGGTGTTGTTTATCATTCCTCTCTATACATTCCAAATATTCAGCAATAAACATTTATTACTGTATAATTAAAAATAAATGTTATCTTGAAAATTTGAAATAAATTTTAATTAACTGAATTTTTTAGAAAAGACAGAGTTGCCAATACAAATGTAGAAACCCAATAAGCACTTTGAATATTATAAACTAAAGCATGAACCCATGAGGAGGGACTTGTGAAGCCTATCTTCTTTAAAAACCTTGCAAAGGAAAGAACAGCAGCAAAACTTGGCCAGTGAAAAACGTATGCTTTTAAGTTTGATTTGTATTAGATTAATTGTGTATATATTTCCTGAATCAGAAGATAGTATTCATGGACATATATGTACTCAATAAGAACAAAACAATAGTCTATTTGAAATTTAGACTACTCCCAAAAATTCAGGTCATAAGGTTAGCACTTGTTAATAGCTCTCTAAATCTAGGAAAAACTTCAGCAACATATTTTATAAGATCTTTCATAAGCTAAGATACCTGAGACCAAATTCATGCTTTCAATTATATATTACTCATATGACTATTCAAGGAACTATTGTGAAAAGAGACAATATATAAGAAATAACATTGTATAATAGAATAATGAAAAAGACTTTAGAAACCTAGGTTAATCTTAGTTTTACCACTTTCTGTGAGAAGTTGAGCAAGTCACTTAAAATCTTTGGTAGCCACCACTTCTCTCAGAAACCCTTCTAAGCTTAGAGTACTCCGATCCAGGAAATCATGATTAGTCTGATAGACTCGTTGGGTTTATAGGATCATACTCATTAATTATGTTTAGTGTGTGCTGTAGAACTTTTGAAATGCCAATTAGTACATCAACAACCAAGCCCTCAGTGGAACCTTGACAACTGCTAATCATATTTGTGATTTTTTTTTTTTTTTTTTAGACCACGGTCTGCAGCATAACAAAATGCCCAGATTTTACTGTCTCTGGCCAATGGGAGGTGGTCACTCTGCATAAAGGAAAGCACGAATCAGCCATCTTTGATGCTGTCATGGTCTGCACTGGTTTTCTCACTGACCCTTATTTGCCACTGGATTCCTTTCCAGGTACAGCACTTTCTGCAGCTGACCTTGGGTTGTCTCATGGGAGCCACCTTGAGTACTTGACAGGTCCAGGAATGAATTCCATTATATAGTGAAAGCTGGGAGGGAACAGGAGTTTTTTTCTAACCAGGTTTTAGCTTTCATTTGTTCCAAACAACTTACAAGTGTACAGCAGAAAAAGGGTCAATTAAGAAGCAGTTTTATGCTTCACTGAGATTCAATGTCCCTCCTTAAGTAACTGGCTTCTAAGACACAGCATGCTTAGACAAGTTCCTACCTTCAGCAGAAGCTGTACATTACCAAAGTTGAGTTTAGAGGCCCCAAAGGTCAATCGTCAATCTGTGAATAAAGGAAAAAGGAATTTGATTTTTTATATTTGTTCTTTTTTTTTTTTTGAGACAGAGTTTCACTATGTTGCCCTCAATAGAGTGCTGTGACGTCACAGCTCACAGCAACCTCAAACTCGTGGGCTTAAGCCAGCGGTTCTCAACCCATGGGTCACAACCCCTTTGACGGTCGAACGACCCTTTCACAGGCATCACCTAAGACCATCCTGCATATCGGATATTTACATTACAATTCATAACAGTAGCAAAATTACAGTTATGAAGTAGCAACAAAAATAATTTTATGGTTGGGGGTCACCATAACATGAGGAACTGTATTAAAGGGTGGCAGCATTAGGAAAGTTGAGAACCACTGGCTTAAGTGATTCTTTTGCCTCAGCCTCCCAAGTAGCTGGGACTACAGGCACCCGCCACAATGCCCGGCTATATATTTGTTCATTTTTATATGTGAGCCATAGCTGTCAGAGGTTTATGGTGTTGGGTCAATAATCAACAGAGAGATTAGTCTTGGGAGACAAGTTAAAACATCTTTGGGTCTGATTATCTGGTTTTTGCAACCATGGTTCATGTTAATCTGTGCCAAATTTTAATTGGATTTCAGCTCAAGGGAATAGAAAATGCAATGGTTTGGTTTATTTCATCTATAGTAAGCATTCAAGAAGTTGAATTTTTTTCTAAGAAATGAAAAAAAGAAAGTTCTTTGATTAGCCATATTCCTTCTGGTTGTGTAACATGGTCTGGAGAGTATTTCTCCATTCATGTTTGATGTTGCACTAATATTTGGCATCAATTCTAAGATACCCTATCAAATTACTGACTCTTAATGTAACTAACATAATCAATCCCTTTTCCTCTGGGCCAACTGTGGCCAATTCAGCAAACCCAGCCCAAGTTACAGTCAGTCACCAAGGTGAACTACCAATGAACTTCCCCAACTCTTATGAACTTCTGTGAGTAGGGACTGCATTTCATTTCTCTTATTTCCCCCATGTCATCTAGCTTAGTGCCAGGCACATAGCAGATGTCCAAAAATGTTTTCTGAATAGAGGCACTAACTCACAGTTCCCTCAAACTTCTTTTCTTGTGCTCCTTGTTTGAGAAAAGCTTATCTAAATAAAATATTAGTAAATGGATTTCTATTGTCCCATTGACTTCTATCAACCTTTAAATGATAATGATTCCTTGTACTTATGCTTAGTATGACTTTATCCCACAATATTTCTGTTTAGTAGTTAATCATCTAGTAAGTAACAATGAGGGCCTTCTAGTGCGATGAAGTAATTACCCCATTAAATAAATACCAGCTAAGGTTATTTTTTCTTAAGTGACAGGGTCTCATTCTGTTGCCCAAACTGGAGTTCATTGTAACCTTGAACTCTCAGGCTTAAGCGATCCTCCCACCTCAGCTCAGCCTTGCAAGTAGCTGGCACTACAGGCACACACAACTATGCTCAACTAATTTTTTATATTTTTTGTAGAAACAGGTGTCTTGCTATGTTGCCCAGTCTGGTCCCAAACCCCTGGCTTCAAGTGATCCTCCCACCACAGCCTCTCAAAATGCTGAGATTATTTCAAAATATGAGAAAATACATGTGAGCCATCATGCCTGGCCATCCACTGGTATTTTATAAAGTCCTATATTCATATTTTAGATTTCCTCAAACTTGACTATACTAGTAAAAACAACCTAAACCATCTTTCAAAAGGATATATGATCAACTGAAAAATATTAATGTTTCATTCAGTTATCCTGTAAATTCTCTATCTCACTTCTATTTTTCTCACCCTATAGGTATACATGCCTTTAAAGGGCAGTACTTTCATAGCCGACAGTATAAGCATCCAGATATATTTAAGGACAAGAGAGTCCTTGTGATTGGAATGGGAAATTCTGGCACAGACATTGCAGTGGAGGCCAGCCACCTGGCAAAAAAGGTACCATTCTTTTTTTTTTTTTTTTTTAATTAAGGGAACCATTCTTGATATTAAGGACCAGCTTTATCGTAACATGAATGCCTCAAGTAGACAGCATCTGACACCATGATAATTGTTAAAGGAATAAAAATGTTTAACATATACAACAGATTATTATGTATTTTTTATCAAATGTTCATAAATTTTACTATGAATGCCAGTTGTCATCTTTCCTCCAAAACCAATTTCTCTGATTTCTTTTTGTCATTTTCCCAGCATTCCAGCAAGAGCTACAGGACACATCTCTTCTTTACTCAGTCATGTAGGTCAGAATATCCTGGAAATTTTTCCTTGCTACACTCTCCCAGTTGACCCTTCCTTTCCTTATGAAAATGAGGAGACTACTGAATTGTTCTAATAATAATAATTGTAGAAATAATTAATATTTACCAGGATTTCCCCAGGCCAAACACTGCACTAAATGCTTTCTATTGATTACTTCAACCAGTCATCAGAACAAGCCATTGAAGTAGGTCCTCTTGGTTTCCCTGACTGCAGATGAGGAAACCAGGGTTAGAGAGGTTAAAGAAGCTGCTTAAAATCATAGCACTAGCAGATGGTAGAATGAGTCACAGTTGATTGAACTCAAAGCCTGTCCTCCTGACTCTGCCCAGGTCTTCCCACAATCCATGCTTCACAACAAGCCATTTAGACTCCAGCCACTGACAAATCCTCAGAAAATCCTGCTCTAGTAATGATATTCTCATGCAGAGAAACCTCTAAAACTCTCCTTATCTGAAAATAATAAATAGCAGATATGTCAGCTCTGCATCACAGAGTTTTCCATAGCCTGGTCCAAATCGACCACTTTAATTTTAACCCTACTATTTCCTGCATGATCATCAACTACAGCCAAGCAGGTCTATTCCGTGCCCTTTGCAGTTCCCAGGTCTTTGTTGCTCCTTTGCTCACATCAGTCACCCCTTCTACAGAGTCTTTTTCTCTTCTAGTACAATCTACCTCTACATTCCCAGAAAGGTCAATCCCAACAGCAAATGACCCCTCCCTATGCAGAATATACATATCATTGTAAGTTGTACTCCTCAGTGGGCACAAACTAATTCTTAGTATTGCTAATTACCTTTTATAGTATATATTTTCTTTCCAACTATGCTGTAAACTTATTGGAAGCCACTCAGCTAACTAATGGATATTCGTTGTTGGCTTCACATGTGCTGAATGTTGTGCAAACACAGCCACCACAAAAACAAGATTCCCATTGACATATAGCATAGTTTGGGTGAAAAACACATAACTGGCTCAGCGCTGGTAGCTCAGGGAGTAGGGCTTCAGCCACATACACCAGGGCTGGCGGGTTCGACCCCAGCCTGGGCCTGCTAAACAACAATGACAACTGCAACCAAAAAATAGCTGAACGGTGTGGGGGGCTCCCAGCTACTAGGGAGGCTGAGGCAAGAGAATCACTTAAGCCTAAGAGTTTGAGATTGCTGTGAACTGTGATGCCATGGCACTCTACAAGTGACATAGTGAGACTCTATCTCACAAAAAAAAAAAAAGAAAGAAAAGAAAAGAAAAACATATACCACCAAATAAATAAGTACAAATAATTTTTTTTTTGAGACAGAGGCTCACTTTGTTGCCCAGGCAAGAGTGCCATGCCATCATCATAGCTCACAGCAACCTAAAACTCCTGGGCTCAAGCGATCCTCCTGCCTCAGCCTCCTGAGTAGTTGTTACTATAAGTGCCCACCACCACAGCTGGCTAATTTTTCTTTTTAGTAGAGACAGGGTCTTGCATTTGGTCAGGTTGGTCTCAAACTTCTGAGCTCAAGCAATTTGCCCATCTCTGTCTCCCAGAGTGCTAGGATTACAGGCATGAGCCACAATACTTGGCCCATAAATAAGTATAAATAATTACACCAATAATTACAAGAATGAAAAGTAGCTGTGAAGAAAAAAATGTTGGTAGTTTGTAACTTTACAATGCCTTCTGCACAGCCAGATGCACTGTTTCACATCTGTTATTTCAGTGGGACTCTGTCCTTGAAGCCAAGAGTTCAAGACCAGCCTACACAACAAAGCAAGATCCTATATCTATGTAACTTTCTGGGACTTTGTAGAAGGGACTTAATGACTGGTTCATTAACTGACAGATTTATTAATTTATTTGAAGAAACTTAGCAATTTGGTGATATTATCCTGAAAGAAGAGAAAGGAGGTCTTTTTTCTTGTTGTTGTTATTGAGACAGAATCTCACTATGTCACCCTTGGTAGAGTGTTATATGTGGTGTCACAGCTCACAGCAACCTCAAACTTTTGGGATCAAGTGATTCCCTTGCCTCAGCCTCCCAAGTATGGGAGCCCACCACAATGCCCAGCTTTTTTTTTGTTATTGCTGTTGTCACTGTTGTTTAGCTAGCCCAGGCCAGGTTTGAACCCACCACCCTCAGTATATGTGGCTGGTGCCATAACCACTGTGCTACGGGCACCAAGCTGAGAAAGGCAGTCTTGATACAAATACTAACACAGGCCTATCCACTATAACCACTATGACTACCACATGTGAGCAACATATTATTATTTCTGCTTTTTAACCATTTGGAAATTTCTTCAATCAGAAAACATGCTTTGGTGTGTGGCAGCATACACATGTAGTTCTGGCTACTCCCTATGGTAAGAGGGGAGGATCACTTGAGCCAGGAATTTGAGACCAGCCTGGGCAACTCAATAAAATCCCATCTCTAATTTTAAAAAATAAAAAAAATCAGCTTGGCGCCTGTAGCACAGTGGTCAGCCACATACAGGCTGGTGAGTTCGAACTTCGTCTGGGCCAGCTAAACAATGACAACTGCAACAAAACAATAACTGGGTGTTGTGGCGGGTGTCTATAGTCCCAGCAATAGGGAGGCTGTGGCAAGAGAATTGCTTGAGTCCAAGACTTTGAGGTTGCTGTGAGCTGTGATGCCACCACACTCTACCAAGGGTGCCATAGTGAGACTCTGTCTCAAAAAAAATAAATAAAAATTTAAAAATCTAAATACTGTTTTTAAAAAGCATGTTTTAGCACACCCTTTATCATTGATAGATCAACAAAGAGACTCCCTTTGTTTTAGAACTTAATACCGATTGAAATGTCGTATCTAATTCTGCCTCATGACACAGAGGCAGGTTCAGTGTAAATATCTCATGTCAGAGCTTCTAGTGTGCCTGTAGTTTATGCACTGAATTTACACCATTGTATATCCTGCTCCATTGGATTATAAGGCCAAACACAATGTATAACAAAATCTCTGACACTGAGCTGATGCACAATTTCTTCCTCATAGGATGGCTATGGCTTCTTCATAAAGAACTTGAAAAATCTCACACTCGATATTATCTTTTAATGTCTTCTCATTATACCCCCTTTTGTATGATTGACTGGTATTTGCTCACAGCACAAAAACTATATGAAACCAGCGTCGGGGAACAGATCACAGCCCTGGTGATCAACGATAACTCCACCTCTGTCTTTTGGTTATCTAGCTCATCCACCCCTCTATCTTCGTCTAACATGGAATAATCATATTCCTCATCATAGCCATCATACAACTGCTCTGCTTTAGCTAAATCACCCACAGTAATACATTAATGTATTTCAGTCCTAATCTTGATGCAAGTTCTTTGCCTAGTGTGGTTTTTCCAACCCCAGGTATACCTGTGAGCAGGATGTTTGGAAGCAACATGGTTTTGCTGTGATGGCTCCCCGCACATTGGCTCCTACTTCCTATGCACTTTTTTTTTTTTTTTTTTTTGGGGGGGGGAGGCTTTTTAAACAGCTATATTAAGAAACTCCTTATTGGCTAAGTTTTGTCAATTTGTCAATTTGTCAGCCACATATACCGGAGCTGGTGGGTTCAAATCCAGCCCAGGCCCATCAAACAACAGTGACAACTGCAACAAAAAAATAGCTGGGTATATAGGTGGCAGGAGCCTGTAGTCCCAGCTATTGGGAGGCTGAGGCAAGGGGATCACTTAAGCCAAAGAGTTTGAGGTTGCTGTCAGCAGTGATACCACATCACTTTACCCAAGGCGACAGCTTGAGACTCTGTCTCAAAAGAAAAAAAAAGAAAGAAACTCCTTATTGTGTAGGTACCAGAACAACTATTAGCTTAATAAACTCAGCAGGTAACTCAAATAGCCAGACACTGTTTACAAAACAAACAAAGGCTTAGCACCTGTAGCTAAGGGGCTAGGGCACCAGCCACATACACTGGAGCTGGTGGGTTCAAACCCAGCCCGGGCCTGCCAAACAACCACGACAACTACAACCAATAAATAGGCAGGGGTTGTGATGGGCGCCTATAGTCCCAACTACTTGGGAGGCTGAGGCAAGAGAATCAGTTAAGCCCAAGAGTTGGAGATTGTTGTGAGCTGTGATGCCACAGCACTCAACCGAGGGCGACATAGCGAGACTCTGTCTCCAAAAAACAAAAGGAAGTAAGGGAGGGAGGGAGGAAAGAAGACACCAAAATTAATTGTAGTTCCAAATTTTACTGTCAGTTAAACCAGTGGTTTGTGTTGAAAACCTTTGTAAACAACTCCCCTAGTTGATGTCATGCCCTGTTCTTACAGTTAGTATACAAAATTGCAATCACCTGTTCATTTTCTTACCACATGAGAATTTAATCCCCCTAGGGCTTGCCATAGTATCTCAAGCCTGGCAGACTCATCGGTGGCTAATCAAATTCATCACACTTCTCAAGTCTCTGGCAGGAGAAGTCTATGACATGATCACCACGTCAGACTGAGGTTCTCTTTGACTACTTTCAGGTCTTCCTCAGCACCACTGCAGGGGCCTGGGTGATCAGCAGAGTCTTTGACTCAGGTTACCCGTGGGACATGGTTTTTATGACACGATTTCAGAACATGCTCAGAAATTGCCTCCCTACTCCAATTGTGACTTGGTTGATGGCAAGAAAGATGGACAGCTGGTTCAGTCATGCAAATTACGGCTTAATACCACAA
Organism: Loris lydekkerianus; assembly: GCA_963574355.1. Taxonomy (NCBI): domain Eukaryota; kingdom Metazoa; phylum Chordata; class Mammalia; order Primates; family Lorisidae; genus Loris; species Loris lydekkerianus. The sequence goes on along the minus strand of CAUYPK010086058.1, from coordinate 13,419 downwards.
GACAGGTAAGTATAACATATCTGCCAAGGGCTATTAAGAAAAAGGAACCCCAGGCTCAGCGCCCATAGCTCAGTGGTTAGGGTGCCAGGCACATGCACTGGGAGTGGGTTTGAACCCAGCCTGGGCCTGCTAAAATCAAAACATAGCCGGGTGTTGTGAGAGGCACCTGTAGTCCCAGCTACTTGGGAGACTGAGGCAGGAGAATTACCTGAGCCCACAAGTTTGAGGTTGCTGTGAGCTATGATGCCACAGCACTCTACCAAGGGCAACCTAGTAAGACTCTATCTCAAAAAAAAAAAAAAAAAAGAAAAAGAAAGAAAAGAAAGAAAGAAAAAAGAACCCCAGTCTTCCCAGTGGCATATACAAATGAGAAAATAACACAGCAAGATAATGGAATGTAAAAGAATGCTTGATACAAAGTTACTTGATAAAGTCCAGATACAGAGCTTTGGGATGCCGAGGTTGAGAGGACCGCTTGAGAGCAAGACCAGCCTGGACAATATAGTAAGATTCTATCTCTACAAAAATTAAAAAATAAAACAAAACTCCTTTTATTAGCCAGGCATGGTGGTGCACACCTGTGGTCCTAACTACCAGAGAGGGTGGGGCAATCTTATCACTTGGGCCCAGGAGTTCAAGGTTACAATGAGTTAGTGCACCACTGCACTTCAGCATGGGTGACCAAGTGAGACTGTCTGGAAAAAAAAAAAAAAAAAAAAAGCAGTTGTTTGATAATACTAACTAACTGTTCTTAAGTGCTCAGTAAGTAAAATTACGTATTTCACCTTATCAACAATCCTTTAAGGTGTTATTATAATCATGCTTTTATTGTGGGGAAACTGAGGCTTAACAAATTTCGGTCATTTTCCAAACTCACTGTGTAGTAAATGAGTTCTGTGACCTTGGATAATTAGCAGAGTCTCAGTGGCAGAAATCAAAGAGGGTGATCTGTCGATGAATTTGTTGACAAAAGCAACACACTTGCTTTGTTCCATCATGTGAGGAAAAATCGAACCTTGTAATTGCCCTTTACCATGTCGCTAACGGCAGTATCTTCTTGCCCTTGTCAAGAGGACCCTGATTTCAGTCTCTCCTTTCATTCACAACCTATGATTTATCCCATTAACAAGAGCCAAAGGTTTTATCTCCTCATTCATTAAGTTTATACACTGAAAATTCATTTTTGGTTGACACCACAGCATGTAGTTCCTTTCTGGTCTCCCTCCAGATTTCACTCTGGATCTCAAGTCAGGTGACACCCAGGCCACCACCAATGGCAGGCAGCCCCCTCTCCAGCACATGTATTTCTGCTTTTCTCTTTCTGCTTCCCTCTTTATTGACTCCCTTTTTTCCTTCCTTATCTCTTACCGTTTCTCTTCTACCTCCTATGTCCCAGGCTTTTCAGGATATTGACTCTCTAGTGGAGGTTTTGCTACCATGACTTTTATTGAGCCTGGACAGTAGCTCATGGGACTATACAGAATTTGGTTTAGTCCATAAACATGAGAACATATGGGAGAAATATAAGAAATTATAATTCTTTCTCTCTTATATTTAATCATTTGCCATCTCTGAAGTTCTCTGCATATATACTATTTCATATGCTCTTCATCCGACCCATGAACTAAGGATAGCAAGTATTGGTGCCCCCCTCTCATAGGTAAATAGGAGAAAACCTATACAACTACAAGACCTGCCCAAGATCTGTTACATACAGACATTTGGATAAGAAGCTACTCTCACTACCTCCTACTCCAGTGGCAATTTCATTTCACCACATAGTGTCTGTCTGTGCATTTACCATAAGCCAAAAATGGCTCAGCTGAGACAGACTCAACTCAAAACTGTTTGTCTTGTGATTCCAAAGGTACAGCCAGAAAAAGATGATTCTTCCCTTATTCCTTTAAATACATGTGTGTTTTCCTTACACAATTGCTTCCTAGAAAGAAAGCCTTTCCAAGATAGAGCTTCCAGTAGTTCTTCTTACACAGAGAAGTCCCCAGTTTCCCTTACAGCCCTTCAGCATTCAGCTCTCAATGGAATGACAGTGACAGCTGAATGCTGAAAATCAGCAAGAGAAACAGAAGCGATAGAATGTTCTGGTCTCCTCAAGCTTCTAAACTCTAGAAAACGGCAAGCATATTGTATAATCCTTCTTTGATATTCCTGAACCCCCTTCCACAGAGGTAGTGTCTCCCAAATCTAATAATTCTTGTCCAACAAAGGAGACAGCCCTAGAATGAAGACAGGAAGGTGAAGAAGAGGGAGAGGGCTGGCTGCATTGCTCACTGGAAGATCCCTTTCCTGTTCATGTTTTTGTTTAGGACTCAGCTGAAAGAGTTTGTGCTAAATGATGAGCTCCCAGGCCGCATCATCACAGGGAAAGTTCTCATCCGGCCAAGTATAAAGGAGATAAAGGAAAACTCCATCATTTTTAACAACACCCCAAAGGAAGAACCCATTGATATCATTGTCTTTGCCACTGGATACACCTTCGCTTTCCCCTTCATTGATGAGTCTGTAGTGAAAGTTGAAGACGGCCAAGCATCACTATACAAATATATCTTCCCTGCACATCTGCAAAAGCCAACCCTGGCTGTCATTGGCCTCATCAAACCCTTGGGCTCCATGATACCCACTGGAGAAACACAAGCTCGATGGGCTGTTAGAGTCCTGAAAGGTAAGTGAATGAGAAACAGCAGGACATGAGAGTTTGGTTTGCTGTATGATTTCAGATACCGGAAATTCTGAGACTGTTACCCAGCTCCTGTTAAAAACAACAGAACCTTTAAAAAACAAACTTATCCAAAAGTTGTTCACTGAAATATACCATCATAACGACATGTACCAGCATAAATGATAAATCAGGGATCAAAAATATAAGCCATGTCAGCCAGGTGCTGTGGCTCACACCTATAATCCTAGAACTCCAGAAGGCCAGGGCAGGTGGATTGCTTCAGCTCAGGAGTTGGAGACCAACCTGATCAAGAGTGAGACCCTGTCTCAAAAAATAAAAAAAAAAGCCATGTTTATGTCAACTTGTTATTTCTTTTTCTTTTCTTACTTTTTTCTTTTAAAAAGTCAAGGTCTTATTATGTCACCCAGGCTGGAATTCAGTGGCCATTCAAGGCATGATCGTGGCACACTACAGCCTGGAACTCCCGGCCTCAAGAGGAGCTAGGACTGTTGGCACACCCCACTGTACCCAGTCACTATAATTTTAACTAAGACAAAATAACAGTTAACAGCTCTTTCACTTGACAGATTCAACTGGTTCCATTAAAATTTTAAAATTCAAGAAATTGAATGAGAAAATCAGGGAAAACCTGTGTAGGGTTCTGTCATGTCAAATAACTTGGGAGATATCCAATGTTTGTCTTTTCAACTGATTGTGTCATTACCAGGAAACATACCACCAGTCAGTTGAGAACAAATGAGTGGCTGAATCCTAGAAATGAAAGAAGAGTAGTAATGAAGCATCTTTATTCATAAGTAAACAGCTAGACCTAATGTTAAATTGCATGTTTTTGTCTTGAAGGTGTGAATAAGTTACCACCACCATGCGTCATGATAGAGGAAGTTAATGCAAAGAAAGAAAACAAGCCCCATTGGTAAGTTAACTCCTAAAGTTTTATGAAATTGGTAAAACAATAGCAGAGAGGTGAGAGTTACATCAGCAGAGAAAGATGCATCTGAAACTTAAAGGAAAAATACTCAGACAGCCTGTTTAAAAACAGAGGAGGGAGAAGAAAATTGAGAAGTGTTATTCTCCCCAAAGTCAACACTTGAGACCATAGTTGTCTAGCATCACCAGGAGTTTGGATTCCAAACCAAGTATTGTATAAGTAACTTTCATCTCCTGTGCACATTATTCCATACCTTATTCGTAATCAACAGGCAAATAATTATGCTTATCCACTGTGATGCTAGAAGTATCTGCTCATTTATTCACTCAACAAACAAGTCCTCATCAGCTCTGTTGCATTTATTCAGATCGTTGCTTTTGCTTTCTATTTTTTTTCAATGAACTTCAATTATTATTTAGTCTAACTCTAGTTTCAACATAAAAGTTGGGTGAAACAAAAAAAGAATCAAAAAATAATATGGAGTGAAAAATGTCAGAATTAAAGGGAAAAAATAAACATTTCAACAATAGTAATTCAAGACTTCCATACCCCTATTTTTTTACTTTTTTTGCTTTTCATTTTTCCTTTTTTTCCTTTCTTTTTTTTTGAGACAGAATCTCACTATGTCACCCTCAGTAGAGTGCCATGGCATCACATCTCATAGCAACCTCCAACTCTTGGGCTTAAGCGATTCTCTTGCCTCAGCCTCCCATGTAGCTGGGACCACAGGCACCTGCCACAATACTCAGCAAATTTTTGTTGTTGTTGCAGTTGTCATTGCTGGTTAGCAGGCCCTGGCCCAGCTTGAACCTGCCAGCCTTGGTGCATGTGGCTGGTGCTATAACCACTGTGCTACAGGCACTAAGCCTTGCTTTTCATTTTTCTTTCTTTCTTCCTTTCTTTTCTTTTTTTCTTTCTTTTTTTTTTTTTGTTTTGTTTTGTTTTGTTGAGACAGAGTCTCACTGTGTCACCCTTGGTAGAGTGCAGTGCCATCACAGCTCACAGCAACCTCAAACTCTTGGACTTAAGCAAGTTTCTTGCCTCAGCCTCCTAAGTAGCTGGGACTACAGGTTCCTGCCACAACACCCAGCTATTTTTTGTTGCAGTTGTCATAGTCATTTTTAGCTGTCCCAGGCTGGGTTCAAACCTGCCACCCTTGGTGTACATGATGCCATAACCACCGTGCTACGGGTGCCAAGCCTGCTTTTCATTTTCAATGGTTGGAAAAAAAGAATAAGAAAAAGATTTTGTGATATGCGAAAATTATATGAAATTTAAATCACATTGACCATAAATAAAATTTTAGAACACAGCCATGCTCATTCACTTACATATTATCAATGGCCACTTTCGTATTACAATAGCAAAGTTGGGTAATGGACACAGTCGTGTGACCCTAAAAGCCTAAGACATTTATCATCTCTTGTTGACCACTTCCCTAGAGGGCAGGCTTCCATTTGCACTTTCCTCTGTGGCTGTCACACAAGAGCCAGGAATAGTGGGAGGCATGTGACCGGTAAAGAAAGAGGGAATCTTGACCTTCCACTAGTGTTCTCAATCAACCAAAATACTCCTGATTTTATCCACTTTACTATTTTATCTGTTTGATATAAATTTTTACTTAAAAAAATTCTGTGTCAGAAAAAAAAAGTTTTTAAATCATTACATTTAAGGAACTTGGTACCAAGTCTCTCATTCATATATATTCTCAAATTCCAAGTGTTGATCTGTCCTCCTCAAAGTACCAAATTCCAACACAATAAAAGTATTTTAGATGTCTTTTATCCTCAACCTGGGATATGATTTGATCTCTATTATGGAACTCTACCATAACTGGTAACTAATTAGAACTACTACATCATGTAAAATCTTATCTCATAGGTCAGCCAACAATTTGGGACCCTAATACCAGAATTACAAGAGAATTCCACCCTAGGGGTTTTGTGCCTTTTTACATTATTTTTAACATTAAAATCTATTTAAATTCTAAAATATATTTTCCTCTAGAAATTGCTAATCATTTCACAAAAGAACTAAAGTAATACCAGATGTATTCTGAGTATCCAGAGCACCCACTGAAAGCCATATGTATAAAGTATCTTTTGAAGGGACTCATCATGTATTTAAGAAATAGAATGAGACCACTTGATAGCTATGGGCGTAAAGGGGAAAGAACACAGAAACCATCCCAAATTGTTCTGTAGCATTTGTTTGGGGACACTTTTACTTGTTCTAAGATTATCTTTTTTTTTTTTTTATCTTCCTCTTTTTCCTCAATCTTTCTTTTACAAAGGTTTGGTTTGTGCTACTGCAAAGCTTTACAATCAGATTACATCACATATATAGATGAACTCCTGACCTATATCAATGCAAAACCCAACCTCTTCTCTATGCTCCTGACGGATCCACGCCTTGCTCTGGCTGTCTTCTTTGGCCCATGTTCACCATACCAATTCCGCTTGATGGGTCCAGGAAAATGGGAAGGAGCCAGAAATGCCATCATGACCCAATGGGACCGAACACTCAAGGTCACCAAATCTCGAATTGTACAAGAATCCTCATCTCCCTTTGAAAGTTTAGTTAAACTCTTTAGCTTTCTGGCTTTGCTTGTGGCTGTTTTCCTGATTTTCCTATAGGAAAGATTTCCTAATGGCAGATGCACAGAGTAAATTTACAATGCTCTGATTCCTCTGTGATAGCAAAGTTGCCTTCACAGTCATGAGCCATATCTGAAAAGTTATGGCCACCCTCTCCCTTCTCTGAGTGGTTGGTATTCCTGAGCCTCTCTCAGCTCCATTTATGTGTAATGCTAGAGGATAACTAAGATTTCTGTGTACTTGAAGGCCATTGGAAAGTTCCAGGTCCATTTAAAGAAGAAAGCACTCTGAGCAGTCATACTTCTTTTCCATATAAACTCTTTACTTAGATCTTAACTAAAACCCTATATTTTGTAAAAGATTTGGGTTGTATTGAAATGGTGCTCTTATGGTATTGACTGACTGAAAAGAAAAAGAAAAAATAATAAACCTAGAAACTGATTGGTTCAAGTGGTCTTTTGTTCTATCTTTAAAGGTTTGGGAAATAGAGATGAGGATGAAAGTATATGAATAAAACCTGTAAAAAGATGGAGAGCTTAAATGAGTTAGTCCGAGAGTTTCCAAAGGAATATATCTGCCTGGTACTGTTCATTCTCTCGGAACATGCTCTACCACAAAACTGGTACTCCAGCTGGCCTACCAGAGACCCAAATCAGACTCCACAGAAAAATGGCTCCATAGGTAATTAAACCTGACCTCTAGCAGCTGGAGGAAAAAAGCTGCCTGCTCAGATCCCCCTTTACAACACTGCTTTGAGAGGCAAATAGAGTTGTTTCCTCTTAAAGAATCAACCAGAACCAACCAAAGTCAATTGGAAATTATTAGAGAAACAACACAACCAAGAAGTCTTTAATAGAAAGAAAGCTAGGAGGAAAAAAAAGGAAGAAAAAAGAGGATCAAAAGCAAACATCATCTCAAAAGCAGTTATTGACCAAAATAGACCCAGACTATCTCATAGTTACATCTGATAAAGATGTGACTCACAGCCAAGAAAGGTTTAAGGTTTTGCTTTCACTTCATCTCATTGATGGGCTTAGATGGCAAACAATACCTCCCAGAGAGGTCCATAGTTTGGATGGAGGGAGGGGATGCAAAAACTATGGAGTTGGAAGCTGAACTCTCCTAGAATGACTGGGGGAAAAGACAGAACCCATCCATACCTGGAGCAAAGACCTTACCCAGAGTCATAGCTCAGGGAGCATAGCAAGGAGGTGGTGAGCTGGATACATCAGATGGTCTGGAGCAATGGAAATCTAATGAATTAGGCAAGTCACTGCAACTGGATGGGATCAGCTGGCTGCCCACAGAGGCCCAGGATGGGAGGAAGCCTTTTCTGAGTTTTCAGTTGTTGGAGGAAGCTGCATGTTGAGGGGAAAGCTTGGGAAAGTGGGTAGACTTGAACAGTGTACAGCAACCAGATTCTAATGCCGGTTGGAGTGAACTTGCCATAGGTTTGATGGGTGGCAAGGCAGCCATACTGAGGTCTTGTTGGCTGGGGGCTGCCATTGTGGGAAGGTTGTGAGAAGATCTTAGCAGGGGCCTAAAGCACAGCTGTCAGGATCAGAACTCCATTTTGGGGACAGGCTGAGGAACTCCCACACCCCAAGGGGACTGGAGGTGGGATCACTGTAAGACCTGCCACTGAAGGATTCTTGTGAGCTTTAAAATTCCAACATGGCAGTCTGAAAGCTGAGGAAACAATCAGACAAACACCAAAGGCAACTAAGTTTGAAATAAGGTCCATAGAGGCTACTGGGTGTGCTGTCTCCTAAAAGAAAACCATAGTGCCAACTGGTATCCTGGTGACAGATTGCAACATACTGTCATCAAAAGCAAGGACTTCTGTTTTAAAACAAAGGAGGCAGTGAGAAGGAAAAGGGAGAACAAGGAGGTAAACAAGAAGAAAGAACACATGAGGAGGAACCAACAGAAAAATGCAAGCAACATGAAAAACAAAAACAGAGGAACTCCCCCAAGCAACCATAAGGTAGCTACTGCAGATGACTCCACCTATAAAGAATAAATGGACTTGACAGAAATGGAACTTAAAATATGGATGATAAAGACAATAAAAGGAATGGACAAGAAAATGGAAAGATAGAACCAAAGATTGGATGAGAAATATGTAGAATGTAGAAAGGATATGGTAGAGCTTAAGGAAATGATGGAGACAATCAGGGAACATAAAGATGCAGTAGAAAGTACCAAAAATAGGTTAGACCCTGGAGAAGAAAGAACCTCAGAGCTAGAGGATGAAGTTTTTTAGTTAACCCAGGTAGTTAAATAGGCAGAAAAGAAGAGAGAGAAACCAAAACAAGCACTTAGAGAACTATGAAACTCCATGAAGTGTTCAAACATATGAATAATAGGGATTTCTGCAGGGGAAGAAGATTGTCCCAAAGGAATGGAAGCTCTACTGGAGATTATCATAAAGGAAAACTTCCCAAGTTTTACTAAAGGCCCCAACGCACTCCTTTCAGATGGATATCTAACCCCAGGTCATCTCAATACAAACAGAGCCTCTCCAAGACACATTGTAATTAACCTGTGCCAAAGTCAAGATAAAACAAAAACTTCTGTAAGCAGCCAGGAGTAAGTGCCAACTGACCTACAGAGTCAGAGCCATTAGGATGACAGCAGACTTTTCAACTGAAACCTTCCAAGCCAGAAGAATATGGTCATCCACCTTGAATATTCTTAAATAAAACAATTTCAGACTAGAATTCTGTATCCTACTAAACTAAGCTTCAAAATTGAGGGAGAAAGCAAATATTTTATGGATATACTAGCCCTGAGAAAATTTAGACCAGCTCTACAGGAAATACTTGACCTATTCTCAAGACTGAACACCACAATGGATCACCAGCAAACTAAACACCCAGAAGCTAAAGGTCAAAACATAGCTTCCTCAATGGCACAAAGGATAAAACTACACAATGAACTTGGACAAAATAAGATGAATAGAACTCCACCAAACTTACCAATTCTCTCAATAAATGTCAATGAACTTAACTCACCACTGAGCACAAGCTGGCTGATTGGATAAAAAAGCACAAGCCGAGCCAGGCTCAGTGGCTCACACCTGTAATCCTAGCACTCTGGGAGACCAAGGCAGGTGGATTGCCTGAGCTCATGAGTTCAAGACCAGCCCGAGCCAGAACAAGACCCTATCTCTAAGCAGGCACCTATAGTCTCAGCTACATGGGAGACGGAGGCAAGAGAATCACTTAAGCCCAAGAGTTTGAGCTTGCTGTGAGCTGTGAAGCCATGGCACTCTACCTAGGGCGACAAAGTGAAACTCTGTCTCTGACCAAAAAAAAAGCCATCCATAGGATGTTTCCAGGAGACACACCTAGCCTTGAAGGACAAATCGGGACTCTGAGGATTAAGGGATGGAAAACGGTATTTCAAGCAAATGGAAATCAGAAGAAATGAGCAGTTGCAATCTTATTTTCATATACAAGAGGATTTAAAGCAACTAAAATTAAGAAAGAAAAAGATGATCACTTTATACTAGTCAAACAATTCAACAAGAAGACATTTCAATTTTAAAAATTTATGCACCCAATTAAAATGCTACCAGATTTATGAAACAGACCTTGATGGGGCAATCTGATATCCAAAAACACCATAATAGTCAGACACTTTAACACCCTTCTGACAGAACTGGACAGATCCTCTAAACATAAATAAGGATGCAAAGGACTTAAATGTGACCCTAGAACAAATGGGATTAATAGACATATACAGAACACACTGTGCCAAAGCTAAGAAATATACATTGTTCTTGTCAGCCCCTATTACATACTCTAAACTCAAGCACATCCTAGGATACAAATTAAACTTTGGCAAAATTAAAAGAATAGAAATTATACCTTCTATCTTCTCAGGCCTCAAGGCAATAAATGGGGAACTCAACTCCAACAGAAATATTCATCCCCACACAAAGACTTGGAAATTAAACAACCTTAACACTGAATTATAGTTGGGTTCAGGAAGAGATAAAAGAGGAAATCATTAAATTCCTCAAATAGAACAACAATGAAGACACAAGTTACCAAAACCGGTGGGATACAGCAAAAGCAGTCTTAAGAGGAAAAATTATTGCATCAGATGCCTACATTCAAAAAACAGAAATAGCACATAAACAAACTCATGAACCACCTAATGAAATTGGGGAAAAAAGAACAATCTAATCCCAAACCCAGCATAAGAAAAGAAATAACCAAAATTAAATCAAAGGTTAATGAAATTGAATACAAAAGAATCATTCAGAAATTTAATGAAACAAAAAGTTGGGTTTTTTTTAAAGATAAATAAAATTGATAAACTTTTGGCCAAATTAACTAGAAACAGAAAAGTAAAATCTCTAATAACCTCAATCAGACATGATAAAGGAGAAATAACAACAGATGCCACAGAGATACAAGAGATCATATCTGAGTAATACAAGAAACTCTATGCCCAGAAATTTGACAATGTGGAAGAAATGGATCAATACCTGGAATTATATCCTTTCCCTAGACTTAATCAAGAAGAAATAGATCTCTTGAACAGACCAATTTCAAGAACTGAGACTGAAGAAACAATAAAAAATTTCCCAACAAATTTTCCAGATGGCTTCACACCAGAATTCTGTCAAACCGTCACAGAAGAGCTTATACCCATTCTGCAGAAATTATTCCAAAGAATTGAGGAGGAGGAAATCTTCCCCAACACATTCTACAAAGCAAACATCACCCTAATACCAAAACCAAGAAAAGCCCCAACTAGAAAGGAGAAAACCAATTTCAAACCAATTTCACTAATAAACATAGATGCAAAAATTCCCAATAAAATCCTAGCCAATAGATTATAACTGAACATTTAAAAAATCATTCACCATGATCAAATAGGTTTCATCCCAGGGATGCAAGGCTGGTTTAACATATTCAAGTCCATAAACATAATTCTCCATACAACAGAAGCAAAACAAAGACCATATGATCCTCTCAATAGATGCAGAAAAAGCATTTAAAAAAACTCAGCATCCTTTTCTAATTAGAACTCTGAAGAAAATAGGCATAGGTGGTGCATTTCTCAAATGGATTGAAGCCATCTACAACAAGACCCCTGGCTAACATTATACTGAATGGAGTAAAACTGAAAGCTTTTCCACTTAGGACTAGAAATAGACAAGACTGTCCTCTGTCACCACTACTATTCAACATAGTGCTGAAAGTTTTAGCTAATACAATCAGGCAAGAGAAGAAAGTAAAGGACATCCAAATGGGGGCAGAAAAGGTCAAATTCTCCCTCTTTGCCAATGACATGATCTTATACTTAGAGAACCCCAAACACTCAACCACAAGATTCCTGAAAGTGATAAAAAAAATACAGTAATGTCTCAGGACATAAAATCAATGCCCACAAGTCAGTAGCCTTTGTATATGCCAACAACAACCAAGATGAGAAGTTAATCAAGGACACAGGTCCCATCACAGAAAAGGAAATACCTAGGAATATACCTAACAAAAGAGGCGAAGGACCTCTATAAAGAAAATTATAAAACCCTAAGAAAACAAATAGCACAAGATATTAACAAATGGAAGAACATACCATGCTCATGGCTGTGAAGAATCAACATTGTTAAAATGTCTATACTTCCCAGGCGGCGCCTGTGGCTCAGTGAGTAGGGCACCAGCCCCATATTCTGAAGATGGTGGGTTCAAACCCAGCCCCAGCCAAACTCCAACAAAAAAAGCCAGGCATTGTGGTGGGTGCCTATAGTCACAGCTACTTGGGAAGCTGAGGCAAGAGAATCACCTAAGATCAAGAGCTGGAGGTTGCTGTGAGCTGTAATGCCATAGCACTCTTTGCCATAGCGACAAAGAGACTCTGTCTCTTAAAAAAAAAAAAAAAAAAAAAAAGGTCTATACTTTCCAAAGCAATCTACAGATTCAATGTTATTCCCACTAAAATGCCAACATCATACTTACAAGATTTGGAAAAAATAATTCTTCATTTTGTATGGAACCAGAAAAAAACCTGTATAGCTAAGTCAATTCTTAGTAATAAAAACAAAGCCAGGGCACCAGCCTACTAGATTTTAAGGCTGTACTACAAAGCCATAGTGATCAAAACAGCATGGTATCGGCACAAAAATAGAGAGACATAGACATCTGGAACCAAATTGAAAACCATGAAATGAAATGAACATCTTACAGCCACCTAATCTTTAATAAATCAAACAAGAACATACACTAGGGGAAAGAATCCCTATTCAATAAATGGTGCTGGGAGGGCAGCGCCAGTGTCTCAGTGAGTAGAGTGCCAGCTCCATATGCTGAGGGTGGCGGTTTCAAACCAGGCCCCAGCTAAACTGCCACAAAAAATAGCCAGGTGTTGTGGCAGGCACCTGTAGTCCCAGCTACTCAGGAGGCTGAGGCAAGAGAATCACCTAAGCCCAAGAGCTGGAGGTTGCTGTGAGCTGTGATGCCACAGCACTCTAGCGAGGGTGACAAAGAGTGAGACTCTGTCTCAAAAAAAAAAAAAAAAGAAAAAAAAGAAAGAAAGTGTGTTATTGGACTGGGAAAGACTTTATAAGGAAAACTTCCATGGCAATTGCAACAACAACAAAAATAGACAAATGAGACTTAATTAAATTCAATAGCTTCTGTGCGGCTAAGGAGACAATAACCAAACCAAACAGACAACCATCAGAATGGAAAAAGATATTATTCTCATATTATGAATTGGACAAAAGCTTGATAACTAGGATCTATAGAGAACTCAAATTAATAAACATAAAAAGAGCCAACAATCCCTTATATCAAGGGGCAAGAGAGATGAGTAGAAACTTCTCTAAAGAAACAGATGAATGGCTAACAAACATATGGAAAAATGCTCATCATCCCTGTTTATTAGAGAAATGCAAATCAAAACCTCCCAGAAATATCACTGAACCCTAGTGAGAATGGCCCACATCACAAAATCTCTTTTTTTTTTCTTGAGACAGAGTCTCACTATTTCACCCTCCGTAGAGTGCTGCTCCAACTCTTGGGCTTAAGCGATTATTTTGCCTCAGCCTCCCAAGTAGCTGGGACTACAGGTGCCCACCACAGCCCCTGGCTATTTTTTGGTTGTTGGTCATTGTGGTTGGACAGGCTCAGCTGGGTTCAAACCGGCCAGCTCCAGTGTATGTGGCTGGTGTCCTA